>JAUPFM010000192.1:0-48669 GCA_033026295.1 Channa striata
TAATCTTACTACTCTTGTTTGTAAAATAAAAATGGATTTTGTGTTTTAGCTGGCCAGTTATAAATGTCACTTAAAGGACCTTTTTGGATTTTTTACAATAACTATTGCCTCTTACCTGGAGAATCCAGGACTGTCTCCGTTTGCTTTGCTTCCATAAGGATTTGATTCCAGTAGAGAAAACAATCTGCAAGTCTTTATATATTTACTTCAGGTTGAAATTGTCTCATTCAGAGTTGCTTTGCTTTTTCTAAGGTTAAATGTTTGTCTGGATTAGATTCCAACATGTGTTTAGCATTTTGAGGACAAATTTAGTTTTATACCAAGGGTAAATTTGGTTTCAGTTTCCTTTGACGTCTGCATACTAACATCGCTCGCTTTGGTGTTTAAAGGTAAAGAGTTTTTTTAATGATGATGAGAAAAAGGACGCTCCAGTCCAAAAATTGTATTATTCTGGATTAAGGTAGTAAAATGCTGCCAGACCCTAAATCAGGGGTGTCCAAAGTTTTTTTGGTGAGGGCTAAATACAGAAAAATAAGCAAAGGCCCGGGCCACACACAAGAGTTGACATATTGACACATGATTACTGTGTGTATTTCTAACTCACCTATAATGTGAAGAACATTGCTCTCAGTGGGAGCAGTGATGCTGTCCTTTGGATTGAAGGATGGCTGGGATGTCAGGAGAAAGTTTGGTGGTTGAGACACGAAGGACTTCACAGAGATGGCTATCAGTGATTCTGGATCTCAGTCTGCTTTTGTTCATGAACAGAGAAAATGTTTGTTCACATATGTATGTTGAGCCGAATAGGCTCATCATTCTTTTTGCGTGGCGTCTCATCAGAGGAAACTTGGCATGATCCAAACTCTGATAGAAGTCAGGGAGGGAGAGAATCATCACATTGCATTTCAATCAGTTCTAACTGCAGACTCTCCTCCACTTCTTCTGCATCCACCAGGAAGGCGGTCGAGAACAGCTTGATTTGTTTTTCAATGACAGAAAAATCTTGAAAACGCTGGTTGAATTCTGTCACGAGAGATGTAATTACAGAAGCATATTTCTCCTTTTTAGCAGAAAGGTCTGCCTTTGGAAAAGCAGACTTGATTTCAGATAGCGCAGGGAAGTGTGCAGCATTAAAGCTTCGTAGTTGTGTCTCAAACAGGTGGAGCTTTACACAGAAGGCGTGACACCAGCTGTTCTTTGCCTTGTAGGTTCTTGTTCAGTGTATTCAGATGATGAGTGAGGTCAACTAAAAATGCCAGGTCTGCCAGCCACAGAGGGTCACTCAGTTCATGAAGAGGTCGGCCCTTCTCTTTCAAAAACTTGTCGATTTCTGATCTCAGCGAATAAAACCGCTGCAGCAAAGAGCCGCGGCTGAGCCAGCGCACATCAGAGTGGTAGAGTACATCCCCGTATTCAGCATCCACGTCAGATAAGAAAGCTTGAAATTCCCTGTGGTACAGTCCTCTAGCTCAAATTATGTTGACAGTTTTTATAACAGTGTTCATCACATCGCTCAGCTCTACAGTCTGGGCACACAGTGCTTCTTGGTGGATTATCCAGTGCATCCTAACAGCCTCACCTCCGCTCTCTTTTACCTTGACGCACACCATGGATGCCATTCCTTTGCACTCACCCGTCATGGCCGGAGCTCCCTCCGTTGTTACTCCACAGAGCTTGTCCCATTTAAGCCCCATCTTTTCAACTGCCTCTGACACAGAGTCAAAAATATTTCCACCCGTCGTTGTGCCTTTTAGGCTCATCATATCAAGCAGCTCCTCCGTACAGCAAAAATTATCATCGACTCCCCGCAAAAACATTAAAAGCTGTGCGGTGTCTGTGGCGTCTGTGCTCTCATCGCATGCTATCGAGTAAAAATCAAAAGCACAAGCTTTCTCTCTCAGCTGAAGTTTCAGGTGAGCTGACAAGTCCTCGATTCTCCGCACCACTGTATTTCTGGATAAGGTCACGTTGTTGAAATCCTGCACTTTTTCCGGGCACATTACTTCTGTGACTTTGATGAGGCACTGCTTTATGAAATCACCGTCTGAGAACGGTTTGCCATGGTGGGCAATAAGTTATGCGACTTCATAGCTTGCTGCTGTAGCGTTTTCCTGTATTTTGTTAGCACGAAAAAAAAACTGTTGTTGTTTGGCCAGCTGCCATTTGCTTGAATTTCTGTGATCGTTCGGCACCTGTGTACGATGCGTAGCTCTGATGCTTGGTCTCATAGTGCCGACGGACATTATACTCTTTCATCATGGCAACATCTTCACTGCAAATCAAACAGACACACTTTCCGTTGATTTCTTTAAAGAAATATTCATTTTCCCACCGTGTTTGAAATCTTCTACACTCACTTGCTATCTTGCGTTTCTTCGGTGCTGCCATTTCTGGTGACTTGTGGTAAATATTTTTCTTTGCTTAATTTTGTTTAGTGGAGAAGCACCTTTTCTGTGACTGGCTCCATCTAGTGTTGAAAGTGAGAAGTGCAACAGAGTTGAGCTCAAGTGCCATGTGCGGGCCATATTCAATTATATTTTCAGAATTTGCTGCAGGCCAATAAAAACTGACCCGCGGAGTTTGGACACCCCTGGTGTAACTTCACAGTTGAAGTAAAACATGGTTTTCTGTTCCATGTCTACAGGCAGCTGTGTCCTCTGCAAACTGAACTCTAAACCCAACATCAGAATAATCCACAAATGCTACAAATGTTCTTTCATCATCAGAAGTAACAAAAAGGGTCAAGGAGATTATAAACAAATTAAAATGGTAAAAGTTTGCATCCCTCTTAATAGATGAATTCAAAGAAAATTTGATTAATTTCTGATGAAGGAACATTTGTTCTGACTGTGCAATAAATTATATGTTAATGAAAAATGTTATTTTACTGTATTCACCATTTTAAAAATAAGGGATGGAAACGTTTGTCCCCAACTGTAGCAACAGTGGATGGGGACGACTGAAGAAGCTGACATTACTGTCTGAGAAAGTTTAATGGTTGTTCTAATGATTTTATTGTTTTTATTCCAAGCTTTTATTGTGGGCACAGTTAAACCAACTCGAGTGACTCTGAGCTTTGCCCTCGGCCACAGACAGGAGAGACTGAAGAAACACCACAACTATGTTCGGGTCTGCTAATCTCGCTCGCTGCACTCTTTAGGTAAAGACATGGTGTTGGGAACGGGTCCAGTTCTTTACACTCTTACTTGGATTCGCTCACAGCAGAGCAGCCAAAAGGTTTTTCTCCTTAACACGAAAAACTAAGAAGGAAAAACATTTTTAATAGAAGATGAACTGACAGCAAGAAAATTGTGGATTAAAAATGAATTGAGGTAAAATATATTTATTAACTTTAGACCCCACTGATCTGTGAACATTTCATAATTCAAATATTCTTTAATCGTCTCTTCCTGGAACAAATATATCATATAACACTCAGTGTTTGAACTTTT
Organism: Channa striata; assembly: GCA_033026295.1. Lineage (NCBI taxonomy): Eukaryota > Metazoa > Chordata > Actinopteri > Anabantiformes > Channidae > Channa > Channa striata. The sequence goes on from JAUPFM010000192.1 coordinate 3,453, forward strand.
GAACTGAAGTTGACACCTTGGACTTTTCACAATTGTATTAATAACAAAACCAATTACCAGTAAGTTTGTTGTTGTTTTATGAATTTTTAAAATATTTTTTATGTTTATGTCGAGGTTAAATGCAGAGAGTTACAAATTTACAGCCTAAATTTACAAACTCATTTATTGTTTTAACGTTTCACATTTCATCTGTGTTAAATCTACAACTGAATTATCCCAATTTCATAGTTTTTTCTTAAAATGACACAATGGACTTTTTCTTTATAAATAATAAGATACAAACACACTTTGGACAATTTTACATTCAACAGAAGCAGTCTGACAATGGAAGCATGATATCCAGATTTTAAACATTTCTCATAAGTTTTCACAGAGAAACCAGCAGAGAAACTGTGCTCATGATGTTACAGTAATGATTCTGAATGTGTAGCAGCATGTATTTAAGTGGTTAAATCCATGTGATGACAAAACTGTTTGAGTTACGGTTGGACTCAACATGGTCCTAGACGAGGTTTCAGACTCTGTACAATGATCTCAAAGTGCTTTGTTTGAATCACAATGAGCCTTTTACCATGTCCTTGACGGTCCTGATGGCTACGATGAGGGAGGTGAGGGCGGGACAGCCACCAACAGAAGTGTGACTGGGGTCGGACATGGGGGGTGGAGGCCAAAGCTTTGTTTTCGAGCATGTAGGTGTGGAGGTTGTTTGTTTAAAATAGGCCTGATTAGCACATGATAAGCACTCGTTGGTTTCCATCTCATTCCAAACCTCTTTCTGCTTCATCCTCCATCTTCTCTGGGCTAACTAACTCACCAGTAACCAACGGCTTCTTTAAAACAAGAGTGGGACGAATTCTCTCCCCACCGCTTTTCTCCGTCTACACAAAAAACTAGACCAGTGAGATCTGAGTCCACACGCAGACAGGACGTGGACCCACAAGCCCTCGGGCAGTGATAATAATGTTAATAGCAGTGCTACCTGGTCTGCTGCAGCTAATCTGAAGTTTATTTCTTAAATCTACAAACAAACTAGGAAGCAGGTCGTGTCTTCTTTTGGCCTTGGACTGTTTTTAAAAAACCACAATATTCAGACGGCAGCCACGTCATCATTGTCAAGTAGGAATTGATTAAAATGGACAATTACTGCTTTATTGGAATGTGTCCATGTGTCTCTGTTGCTTTGCCAAGTTTTCATCAAGTTAAAAAGAGGCAGAAAACACCCTGAGTCTTTTGTCTACGCTGTCTTTCAGTATGTCTTCCAGTATCACGTGTAACGTTCTGCTGATGTCGAGAATATTTGTCAGTTCAGGTGAAGAGGCACTGAGACATTTGAGACGTTACAAGCTGGATTACATCTTGTCCAGTTTTCTTTGATACATAAATAAATGTGTCTGGTATTTCAGCGTGAATTATTCCTAAATTTACACCAACTGTAACATTAACTTTTAACTTAGTTGAACTCTGGACAAACAAACAAAGATTCTGTAGAGGATTCACACAAAAAAGGACACACCAACTGAATTAAAGGACATATTTTACAAATGTTTCCGAGACTAAATTTCAACAGGAAACGTAGATTCTACAAAGTCTTTATTCCAACAACTGAAAGTCTTTATAAACTTTGTAATTGTTGCTTTTCCAGAAAGTAGTAGAAAGATTAAAACCAGCACACAGAGTAAATGAACCACATTAGCTGTGACCTGCTGAAACTAAGCTGCCATTGTTGCAGGGTGTCTGGTGGGAAATCTGACACCTTGGCAACAGTAACTAAGCGAGGCGGAGCTTATAGTTACAGCTGGACTATGTAAGATCTTGAGACCACAGAGTTGATCACTGAGGCAACAACAAGGCTGCAACACCAGAATGAAGGAGGAGAACCAAGACCCAGACCTCCTGAGCGCTGACTCCACTGGTTCCAGCAATCAGCAGGTCAGTGATGATGAGTTAATTAGTAGTTTATCACTCAGTAGCTAATGAGTAAATCAGTAAGCGTGAGAGGTGATTTTTTTTGTTGATTGGCCTTTAGTCAAGAAAGTAAAAGGTCAAACATGGACGTCCTGATGCCTAAGGGTTGAGGTCTTCAATGTGATCAAAAATGTTTATGTCTAAGAAACGTTTCTGTCTTATCTGATGCAAGAAAACTGACACTCTAAGTAATCTAAAACTAAAGCTAGTTGTAGTTTGAATCCACACTGCCCTGCCCAGCCCTACAGGTAGTTGTAGTGATCAGATTACAGTCTATGAAAGTGCTGTGAACTTTACTAATCTTTACATACACTGTTTTAGACCCATTACTGCATCATTAGATTTAACTTTGCTTCTTTCTGTCATTTTAGAAACAGCGAAGAAGACAGAAACCCAAACGTCACCGCTGTCAGCAATGTGGCATAACTTGTGAATCACGATCAGATCTGAAGAATCATCAGAGAATTCACATTGGAGAGAAACCATATACATGCAATGAATGTGGGAAAGCATTCATTCAGAAGAGTGATTTAAAAAGCCATCAAAGAATTCATACAGGAGCAAGACCGTACAGCTGTGAGCAATGTGGGAAAACATTCACCACAGCAGGTGTTCTGAAGAAACATAAACGGATACATACTGGAGAGAAACCGTACAGCTGTGAGCAGTGTGGGGCAGCTTTTACCTCATCGTCTGGACTAAACGTCCACCAACGTGTTCACACTGGAGAGAAACCTTATTGGTGTGATGAGTGTGGGAAGACATTTGTTACAAACTACAGTCTAAAAAAACACCACCGTGTTCACACTAGAGAGAAACCTTACTGGTGCGAGCAGTGTGGGAAAACTTTCTCTGAACACGGCAAACTGAAAAAACACCAGCGTGTTCACACTGGAAAGAAACCGTATTCGTGTGACCAGTGTGGGAAAACTTTCTCTAGACTCAGTCACCTGAAAACACACCAGCGTGTTCACACTGGAGAGAAACCGTATTCGTGTGACCAGTGTGGGAAAACTTTCTCTGAACCCGGCAACCTGAAAACACACCTGCGTCTTCACACAGGAGAGAAACCTTACTGGTGTGAGCAGTGTGGGGCAGCTTTCACCACATTGTCTGGACTAAAAGTCCACCAACGTGTTCACACTGGAGAGAAACCTTACTGGTGTGAGCAGTGTGGGAAAACTTTCTCTCAACTCAGCAACCTGAAAAAACACCAGCGTCTTCACACAGGAGAGAAACAGTGAGGTTGTGGTGACTGTGGTCGAGGTTTGTCTACGTTAAGTATTTTAAAACTGACCAACACATTAAACCGAACAATTTGAAGCTCTAAACAGGGTCAGGCCAAATGTTTTCTTTCATTTTTAATTTTAAATTTTATCCTTTAATTGTGTAATAATCTTCTGAGAAATATAGTCCAAGACTTCCAGCTGCTGCAGCCTTTCCTTAAGCCACATTCTCTCCAAATTATTTTTGATGTTGATGTTTTTAGCTAGTGGCAAACTTTGATTTTACTAGGGGTCCTCTACAAACAAGCAGGGTGCTGTTTTGGGGGGGTGGGGGTGGTTTCCATTTGATTTGAGAATCTTAAGAAGCAGCCGACTGACACGGCCAAATGGAATGGACACAGTCTTCACCCTGGCTAACAAAGTCCCACCTACTGTCAAGATGGAATTTAGATTTTTATTTTTAATAACGTCTTCTTAGATCCGAGTGTAACCTTCAAATGTGTTTATTCAACATTTTCTCTGTAATTTTAAACATATTTTCCCCATGATATTCAGATTATTTTGTTCCTAATCTGTTAAATCTCCTATTGTAAAAATGTGGCAGGTGGAAAACACAAGGTTGTTATAAGTAGAAACCTGCTTTTTAACTTGAATGTAAAATGATATTACTTCTCTACAAAAAAAGATATTAGCTACATAAACTGGTTTAAATATATTAAGTACCTCAGTGTTTGAACTATTGGACAAAGAAAAAAACAGAAGTCGACACATTAGACTTAAACTAAAATGAGCTTTGGTCATTTTTTAAAATATATATAGAAAAATACACTTGTTCATTGTCAGTAAATCCTAGATTCTGTCTGGGCATATGAAATGTTGAAGGGCTTCATGTAGTTTTTTTCAGAAGCCGTGTTTTTTTTATTTGTTCTTTAGGTTGTGAACCAAATAAATCTTTAAAAATTCAAATTCTCTGCTTCTTTTTCTACTTTATACTTGTATAAAAACTGCGTCTTCCCTCTGAAGTCAGATCTTTGAATCCCTTTATTCTGTCAGCCTAATATTGGGTGCAGACATTCAGTAAAATTCTGTTTAATAGCTTGTACATTTACAGTCATAAAAATGTTTGGTTTTGATTCTTTGCCATTTACTCTGCGTTAGATTTACAACCTGAAAACTCCAGTTTCACAGGTTTCCCTTAAAAATGACTTTCTGTAGGATCTATAAATAAAATACAAACACAGTTTGGATGATGTTTCGTTCAGTAGAAACAGTCTGACAACGGAAGCAGCAAAAGTAGAAGACGTGAAATGTCTCCAGTTTGTCCAGTTTGAGTAAAAGAATAATGTTGGAAGATTTTTGCAGCTGTAACTCTGATACGTTTCCACAGAAACTTCTACTGCTGCACTGAACTTCTACCGCTGCACAATAGAGAGCATCCTAACCAACTGTGTCACAGATACGTTTCCACAGAAACAAAAGCTGTTCCTTTATCCCAGTCAGTAGAGAAACAGTGTCCATGTTCCAGTAATGATCAGGAATGTGCCTGCATGTGTTTAAGTGGTTAAATCCATGTGAATGAGAAAACCTGGTCCTAGACGAGGTTTCAGACTCTGTACGATGATCTGAAAGTGCTTTGTTTGAATCTCAATGAGCCGTTAACCTGGTCCCTGATGTTTCTAAAGGCTTCGACGGAGGGAGGTGGGGGCGAGACGGTCAAAAACTAAAGTGTGAATAGGGTCAGAGGTGGTGGTTGGGGGCCCGGGCTTTGTTTTAGAGCGCACAGGTGTGGGGGCTGTTTCATACGGGATTAAAATAAATTCAATAGCTCATTAACACAGTCAGCGATGTGGTTTCTTCCATCTCATTTCACGCCCCTTTTTGTCGTTCTGCTTCATCCTGTCCTCAGCTTCTTACCAGTAACGAAGCATCACTTTCATACAAGAATTTACTTTAAATCACACTGGAACATATTTTGTGTCTATTAATGAAAATAACAACCAAAATATCATTATTAGAACATATGAATATAATCTTCCACACATAGTGACAGCTGGGAATGACTCCAGCCCCCTGCAACTTTTTTGTCCACTAATTGATCGTTTTTGTTTGTTATTATTGTGAAAAATAAACATTTGTACTAGCTGAATGTGATTATTTATCTGTTTTTAACCAGACCTTTATAAAACATCATGTAATCATGTATAGAAACGTATTATTCAGGTTTTGTAAAAATTGTGGCATTATTTTATACAGATATTTGACGTGTGATATGCGACATTTGACAGTTTCCCACACGTCCAGCTTAAATAACTTTACAAGTGTTGAGTAGGTGAGTTACCAAAACATAAAAATGGGCTGATAATGTCTCATAAGTCACTATATAATGGTCTAATAACATTTAAATCAGCTGAACAAGACACAGAAAGTGCATTTTAAAATGATTTACAAACTAAAACATGAAAAAATAAAATATTTGCTTTCATTCACATGAACTATTTACTTATTTGTGACAGTTTATTATTAAAGTGCTGTATGAACACACTGCTCCGTGTGTTTCATTCTACTGTGTAGTTTGAAGTTGTATTGTTTGTGTGTTTCCTGTTTCCTTCTTCCTCTTTAAATACTTTGTTTAGCTTCTTTGCATCACTGCTGTAACACACATTCATCTTTCTTTAAGTATTTCAACAGATGAGATCAGATGCACAAAATGTTTTGAATATAATTTCCTTTCCGTTTTGTTTTCTTTTACTTGCCTGAGGACTGTACACATGTAGTTGTACTAGTGATCAGGACGTAGTTTTTCACTGCCCTTATATTTGATATGGACATTCATTTTCTGTTTGCGTGTCCCTTCAGCGCTCCTCCCCTCTTCCTCTGGTTGTCACTCACCCTTTGCCTTTTATCATCATCATCATCATTAGCCCTGCGTGTTTGTTTTTAATGCCTTGTGTTTAGTTCTGCGGTTGCTAGTGTGTCATGTTTCGTTCTGGTGGGTCTTCCTAATCTTGTTCAGCCTTTCCTGATCTTCAGCTTTTGATACTGTTTGTGAGTCTGCTGAAGATAAGATAAGATAAATCTTTATTGATCCCACATTGGGGAATTATAACACCAATAAAAACCACAAGAGTAATGCACTTACTAAAGTAATGTAATGTGCAAAAATTTAAATCATAAAATTCAAATCAATTTACAAATGTACAGTATATAAAAGAACTACAGAATATATACAATAATAGTTTAAGTTCAAGTAGGTTACACTGTAAAACCTACAGTCTAACCAATAAAAAAAACACCAATAAAAATAAAAATAAAATGCACTTCCTAAAGTAATGTATACAGCAAGATTGCGCCGGTGTCTGTGGCTGCTCGTCTCACCGTTGGTGTGTCTAATAAGGGTAGAGCGTCTTTGAGCAGTCTAACTGGAATAGGGTCTAGCAGACATGTTGTTGGTTTAGATGCCATAATAGTTGAAGTTAACTCAGCACGGTCTACGGGCACAAAGCAGTCTAAAAGGGACTGAGGACTTACTGATGATTCTAATTCTGTTGTATTTGTGGGGAGGGTCTGGTGAATTTTATTTCTAATAGCTATGATTTTGTTTGTGAAGAAGGTCATGAAGTCATTGCTGCATAGCATTTAGGGAATACTAGTCTCAACTGAACTATGGCTCTTAGTCAGTCTGGCTACAGTGCTGAAAAGAAACCGGGGTTGTTCTTGTTTTGCTCTATTAGTGATGAATAATAAGCTGTTCTGGCTTTACGGAGGCTAATTTGTATAAGTATAAACTCTTTTTCCAGGCTAAGCGTGATTCTTGTGAGTGAGTGGAACGCCACTTCCTTTCTAGTCTTCGTGACGCCTGCTTTATATTGCGGGTTTGCGAGCTATACCATGGAGATCGCCTGTTCAGAATTACTGCCTTCTTTTTTAGAGGGGCAACACTATCAAGTATGGAACGTAAAGATGCTGCATAATTATCAGTCAGGTAATCAACTTGTGCAGGAGTACAGTTAATGAGGCTACTCTCAGTTAGTTTTCAACATGGCGCCGGTGTTTGTGGCTGCTCGTCTCCTGCTCTTTTTACTGTTGGTGTTTATTTATTTTCTGGCTTTTGGAACTCTACAAGCTGAGTCTCTGCTGGTTTACAATCGTCAGTTCCTTCTGGATCTTCAAAATAATGTTAAGGATCTATGTATATTTGATCCTTGTGGACATAAAACTCTGCTGCCGCTCCTGTTGGGAATTCCGACTCACCTGTTGCAGGCCTCGGCGAAAACGTTCTCGCGGTAAACGCAGTGGTCAGCTGGTGAAGCTGAAGACCCGCCTGGCTCGATCCCCTTGTTTCTCTCGAACGGGACATGGTTTACACCTTCCCTTCGTTGTGCCCTGGCGTTTCCTGGACCCCATCGGAGCCTGCCTGACACCTGTTGCAGGCAGTGATGAGATTTTCCAGCGTCCCCGCCCCTGCTCTCCTCGGCCACGCCAGCGCGGAGTAAACCCCCGTAACCTGAGGGCGCTTCCTCGGCTTTCCTGCGCTAAACCGCAGACCTCAGTCCGAATCGGCCTGGTGAACGCCAGATCGCTGACCAACAAAACGTTCATCCTGAAGGATTTCTTCTGCTCCCAGGGTTTGGACTTCCTCTGTGTGACAGAGACTTGGGTCGGTGCTGGTGAATGCAGCGCGTTTGTCGAACTTTTACCGGCTGGATGCTCCTACTTTGACACCCCTCGGACGTCGGGCCGTGGAGGAGGAACAGCGACTGTGTTTAAAAACGATTTTAAATGTAAACAGCGCGTTTTGTCTGCTTCACTTTCCAGCTTCGAGGCGACTCTGTTTGAAGTGGGTCGCTCTGACCCGGTACTGTGCGCTGTCATATACCAACCTCCCAAATATAACAAGGACTTTTTAAATGATTTTTCTGAATTTCTGGCCGAAATGATGCCTAACTATGATCGTCTCCTCATTGTTGGTGACTTTAATATTCATGTGTGTTGCCTTGAAAAACCGCTGGTGAGAGACTTCTTAGCCATTATCGACTCTTTTAATTTGGTGCAAAGTGTGGCTGGTCCCACACACCAACAAGGACATACATTAGATCTTGTTCTTTCTCATGGCTTGTCTCTGTCAAACTTAAAGACCTGCATTCATGTGTTCTCTGATCACCTGCCCATTTTATTTGATGCCGACTTTTTCTGTGCAGCAGTTAAATCGTCTGCTCCTGCTCACCTGTGTCGGATTTTTAACCCTTCCACCGCTGGTCAGTTTTCTGCTGCCTTTAACCAGCTATGTCCTCCCTCTGACACGACTGTTGGTGACACGGAGGAACTTAGCTCCTGGTTTCACTCCTCTTGTTGTGCCCTACTGGACACTGTGGCCCCATTAAGAACTGTGTTGCCTAAAGCTAAAACTGAGCCTTGGCTCAGCAGCAGGACTCGTGAAGCTCGGCAAAAGTGTCGAAAAGCTGAGCGCAGGAGGAGGAAGGATGGGCTGCAGGTCTCCCTTCAAATTCTAAAGGGCTGCTGGCATCAGTATCAAAACACTGTTAAAGACGGTAAAAAAGAATACCTCTCAAAAGTTATTGTGTCAAATAGCCAAAATCCACGTGTGTTATTTAAGACAATTGATCTTGTTTTAAACCCCTCAACAAGATTATGCAGCCTGGAATCCTCTACTGAAATGTGCAATAATTTCCTGCACTTTTTTACTGAGAAGGTTGTCACCACAAGGGCCTCCATCTCAGCTCCTATCTGTGACCCATCTGATTGTGCTCCTTGTTTGGCTGTGTTTGATACGTTTGAGCCCGTAACACTCTCACTTTTGGAGGAAGTGATTAGCCACATCAAGCCATCAGGCTCCCCTTGAGAGGCTTTTCCTCCTCGTTTTCTTAATGAGGTTTTCCGCAGTATAGGGCAGTTGGTTTTGCTCATTATAAACGAAAGCCTGACTTCAGGTGTCGTTCCGGAAAATTTCAAACATGCAGTGATACAACCCCTGCTTAAGAAACCAGGTCTCGACCACACTGAGTTGACTAATTTCAGGCCTATCTCCAAGCTGCCCTTTATCTCTAAAATCCTAGAGAAAATTGTTTATGTGCAGCTGAAATCTTTTTTAGTTGAGCAAAATCTTTTAGAGGTTTTTCAGTCCGGTTTTAAAACCTTGCATAGCACAGAGTCAGCATTGATAAGGGTCTTTAATGACATCCTCCTAGCAACTGATGCTGGTGATTTTATGATCCTTGTTTTGCTAGATCTGACAGCTGCTTTTGATACTGTGGACCATAATATTTTATTAACACGGCTGCACCAACTGGTGGGCATTCGTGGTACCGCTTTGAAATGGTTTAGATCCTATTTGGCGGACAGAACCATAAGTGTAAACCTTGCTGGTTATGAATCATCTTCAGCCCCCCTGTTATATGGAGTTCCTCAAGGGTCCATTTTAGGGCCTCTCCTTTTTCCCCTGTATATACTTCCTCTGGGTTCCATCCTGAGAAAACATGGGATCTCTTTTCATTGTTATGCTGATGATACTCAAATTTATATGCCACTGAAGAAAAGTGATGACTTCAGTCTAAAATCACTTCTGTCATGCCTTAATGACATTAAGGAATGGATGGCACTAAGTTTTGTTAAAGTTTAACAATAAAAAAACAGAGGTGATGGTGTTCGGTCCAAATGGCTCCAGTAAACCCTCCCCACTTGACCTTGGCCCTTTGGCACAGTTTGATAAGCAGATTGTTTCAAATCTAGGTTTTAAGATGGACAGTGATTTTAAATTGGATCACCAAATTAGTTAAGTCTGGTTTTTTCCACGTTAGGCAGCTGGCTAAGGTGAAGCCTTTCGTTACATGGCAGCACTTTGAAACAGTAATCCATGCCTTTATTACATCTCGGCTGGATTACTGTAATGCACTGTATTTTGGAGTAAATCAATCCTCCCTTGCACGTCTCCAACTGGTCCAAAATGCTGCTGCTCGTCTCATGGTTGGGGCACGTAGGAGGGAGCACATAACTCCCATCCTGGCGACTCTCCACTGGTTGCCTGTGCATTTTAGAGTTCTTTTTAAAATTCCTTTATTTGTTTTTAAATCTTTACACGGTCTTGCCCCCACTTATCTATCCGACCTACTTATTCCCTAGTCCACAGAGTCCATGATCACTGACCTGTACTCCAGCTCATTCCCATCTGATATACAACCAACTATGGCTGAGTCATCAAGAATTTCTGGAGATGACAACTGCTAGTGTTGTAGGTGAAGTCCGAGGTGTACAGAGTGAAGAGGACCGGTGAGAGCACCGTACCCTGAGGAGCCCCCGTGCTGCAGACCACCACCTCAGACACACAGTTCCGCAGCCGCACATAATGTGGCCTGTTGGTGAGGTAATCCGTTGTCCACGCAGTCAGTTGTCTATCCACTCCTGCCCCTTCCAGCTTCCCTCGCAGTAGTGCCGGCTGAATGGTATTAAAATTTGCTGGAGAAGTAAAAAAACATGACCCTCACAGGAGTTCCAGGAGCTTCCAGGTGAGTCCGTGCCCGGTGCAGCAGGTAGATGACAGCGTCCTTCACCCCGATGTTTGGCCTGTAGGCAAACTGCAGAGAGTCTCGCACTGTGCCCACCTCAGAGCGAAGGTGCCTGAGGACGAGCCTCTCCGTGGTCTTCATCAGGTGGGAGGTCAAGGCTGCAGGTCTGTAGTGGTTTGGCTCCTTATAATGAGTTACCTTAGGAAGCGCAATCACACACAAAGTCTTCCACAGAACAGGGACCCTCTCCAGGCTGAGGCTTAGGTTGAAGATGTATGTGACCACCTCATAGAGTTGGTCAGCACAGTTCCTCAGCAGTCTGGGGCTGATCTCATGCGGTCCTGCAGCCTTCCTGACCCTCAGGCCTACCCCCCTCAGGGGCTCAGCTCTCCCCTCACTTGGCTCGATGTTAGGGTGAGGGGGGAAGAAAGGGGGCTGGTTGTGGAGTGGTGTGAAGACAGGGGCGTGGGGTGAGGTAGAGGATATCAGGGGATGAAGGTCAAAGCTGCCAGACTTTTAGATGTGTGAGGAGGGGGCTGGAGTCAAATCTGTTTAAAAACTGTTGAAAACCTACTAGAAATAGTTCTAGTAGGTTTCTCCTCGTTTAGGCTAATTGTTGGACAAGGCTGAACAAGATTAGGGAGATGCACCAGAATGAACCATGACACTAGCAACCACAAAGCAAGACCTTAAGTACAGGCATGCGAAGGCAATGGGTGAGTCCATTAGTAACCATCTAAGAACAGGAGGAGTATAGAGTCCAGAATCCTAACAGAAACCTCCTACCCCCCCAAAAGTAACCTGGAATAGATTTTAAGACTGAGGGCCATATATTAGAAAAAAACGCTGGCTGGAGAGCGAAGTAGATAGGGTAGGGGCAGTACAGGTAGTTGAAGGCCTTAAGGAATAGGCATCTTTGTGTGCAAGAGGCACAAGATGTGAGTCTGCAGTGGTTCCCAGGTCAGACTGAACATTCTAGATGTTTTCATTGTTGGTTGAGGAGATCAGATTAATCGTGGATCTTATAGATTAACGACTGGGGGTAACGAGGCCACTGGTCAGACGTCAGTAAGTTGGTCTTTTCAAGGTAGTTATTGTTGGAAGTCCAGATGTACCATTTTGGGCTGAACGTGTCATTTCAAGGCTGTACCTAGAAGAAACTGAATCATGGCAGGAGGGCATTTATACAAGATCAACTCTGTGCAGTCAATTCTGAACATTTGGACGACAAGGATGGATTTCTCACAGAAAAGTGTTGATTTGGTCAAAGGGACTTGTATGGGGTTCACCAGTCTGTCACTATTACACAGACATGTCCTGATTACTAGTAAGATACACGTACATGCGAAATAGTCCTCAGTCAAGTAAAGGAAATTAAAACAAAAACAAAATTATTTTATCATTAATTTCTCTCAAAATCATGTTTAGCATCTGGTCTCATCAGTTGAAATAGTAAAGAATAGAAAAGAAAGATGAATGTGTGTTACAGCACTGATGTAAAGTAGCTAAACAAATTAAAGTATTTAAAGAACGAGGAAACAAACACACCAGCACAGTGTGTTCATACAGTCTTCAGCTCTACGTCAGAATCCCCCTCATTCAAGCCATGGACGAACCTACTGGAAACAGGCTCTGTGCAAGTTTGTGGAGACACTTGTTTACAACATTTGTTGAGCAGAAAGTGTCAAACCTGGATGATGATTTGCAAACCAACATTTTCATACATTTTCATAAGCTATTTTGACACAATGCAGCGTGTCTGTGTGTGTGTCCATTATCAGGGAGGACCAAAGAATGTGTTTAACCAACAGAGTGAGGACACTTTGGCCGGTCCTCACGATTTTTGACCCTGCAAAAGGGATTTTTGAGGGTCTAGACTGTGTTTTAGGGTCAGGGTTAGAATTAGGTTTAGGTTAGGGGATAGGGATTGTATTGTGTCAATGAGTGTCCTCACAAGGACAGCTGTACAAACGTGTGTGTGTGTTTATTTTCCTAAAGTTGGTCATTATGACACTTTTTGCATAAAGGAACCAACGGACCAATAACAGACTAGCAGGTGTAAAGCAGGTGTGGAGTTTCCCCAGATTCATTCATATGTGCAGAGTTTCTCGAAACACTCCAACCCAACATCAGGATGAAGATGGACGTGATCTTACTGGCTGTTTTGTATCTGTCAGGTCAGTAACATCTTTGTTTATTATTGAATATTCATATACTGGACATGTACATTCATTTAGTTTGGGGCCACATCACATGTTCACATGTCAATGATTCATATTTTTCTCTCAGGGTGCTTCATCTGCTCCATGTGTATTTTCCATCAGTACCACTTTGTTAATGTTTCTATGAACTGGGATCAAGCTCGGAACTACTGCAGACAGAACTACACGGACCTGGCCACCACTGAAAACAGTGAAGAACTGAACCAGCTTATCAGCACAGTTTCATCTGCTGGGTACAGCTCTCAGGTCTGGATTGGGCTGTACATCAGTTACAGCGACCAGTGGACAACTAGTATTGGGACTGACTATCTGAACTGGGTGAACCAAGCAAGAAATGATCCTCTCTTTGTTTATTATGTCTGTTATGGCACTTCAAAAACCAGCTATTATTTGGATGAAAATTGCTCAGTAAAACATCCGTTCGTCTGTCTAACTGGTGAGAACACAGCAAAACACTTTAGAGTCTCACGAATGTTATTTAGAAATTCAGTTTGTCTGCATTTAGACTCACAGTATATAAAGAGAATGTGGCTCTTTCCCCCAAACTCTATCTGCAGGATCACAGATGGTGTTTGTGAATGAAACTGTGGATTGGCTCAGTGCCTGGAGATACTGCAGGGAGAACTACACAGACCTAACCAGGGATTCCTACAGCCAGTGGTACACTGATGTGTCGCGCGTTGTGCTGGATGGATCCCAGGCATGGATCGGCCTATTTTATCGGCCTTTCAGTAACTGGTCTGATGGGAGCATCTCCTCATTCACATACTGGGATAACCTTCCCAACCCATTTGTCCAGGTGTGGAACTTGAAGGGTGTTGCAGATTTGCAGAGATCAGGAAAATGGAGGTTTGTGCCCGGTGGAACCACGTTACCATTTGTCTGCTACAGCATCTCTCAGGTGGAGAACAAGAATCAACAAGGTTGTTAGTAATTATAGTTACAGTTTGTACATCACAAATTTATTACCAGTAACATAAGTTGTGTTTCTGTCTGTGTCTCTAAGTATTGCAGCTGAGGATAAAGTCTGCTGCGGATCTGAATGACCCTGCTGTCAAAGCAAACCTCCTGAAACAGGTAAATCTCCAAAATACAGACGTCTTTTTTTTCCTGTTGTCCTTCTAATGACATGACAAACACAGAAACTACAGCAAAGTCCATTAACACCAGAGTGTGTGATGAAAGTTTGTTGTGATCCGAACATTTACAGTATTTACAGCACAGTGACACTACAGAACCATTTTTGGGTCACAATCACTGAATAACAAGTTATTTACTTTGTCGTGTGAGGTTGGATCAGTGTTTGAAAATGTCTCCAGTTCCAGGACCGACTGCAGCACAAAGGAGTGACTGGAGTCACCCTGAAGTGGAGAGAACAGGCCGATGGGAAAGTTTTCCACAAGGACGAAGAAACTGATGTGACCCACGATGAATGTTGAGTTCCTACCTGCTAAAACACACGGTCCTGTAGTCAGACAGAATATTTAACTAGAACCTTTATCTTCACTTTTCAAATGTCTGTGTGTGAATTAAAAACCAGCAGCTCTCTCTTGTGTTTGGGTTTGGTGGTTGACGTGAGAGACAACACGGACTCTGGACCCGCAGCACAGACACCAGCATTTCTACTAAAACCTAATCCACATTATCTACACACATCCAATGAACCTTCTGATGGTGCGTGCTGACATTTGTAGATTGTGTTAAAATGTTCATTCATTCCTTGTAATTGTGAAAGTAGAACATGACACTGGTGACGTGTCCTGTGGATGAGAACTGTGACTGGCTTATTAAACTCAGCAGCAGAATGAAGCTGACATGTTTTCTAAATCACGCAGACTTCTCTTCCTGTGAGCTGTGATCTGTCTGTGATCTGACATTCCAAAATAAGGGCTCACTAACTTTTTTGACATGTCTGTTTATTGAAGCACGAATGTTTCTACTACCTTTTGGAGGAATCGTCTTCGTGTCTGCTCCTTCCCTGTTGACTCTGTATTTACTAATTTGGTTCTAACTTCAGGACACAGACAGCTCTGCTCTTCCTAACATCCATCTCAGATTCAGGGGGAAGTATTACACATGGCGTACACGTTAATACAGCAAACTCAGTAAGAGTATGAGGGATTTGACTGTGTGGGTGTTTGTCAGGTCTGTGAGGATATTGAAGTGAATCACAGTTACAGACTCTGCTGGGTTGTTGCTGTCTGGGTCAATGGTGCAATAGATTCATGGAGTTGTACAAGCTCCACACTCACAGACCTCAGCAGATGCTGATACGTGAGTCAGAAAACCACTGACCTCAGAATGTTTTGGTAATGAATTGCATATGCAATGAATTCATAATTCGATCGACCCACTCCTCCTGCGGTAAGCGTATTGTGTCACTTCCTGTTTCTTCACACTGTTTCAGGTCTGTGCTGATGTTAATCGTAGCTTTTATTTTATTTAAATTAGTGATTTCCCTGCATAAAAACTATCACGTGAGATTTGTTTTACACAAGCACCTGCTCTCCTGAAACAAAAACAAACTAGCTAACGCTAACTAAATTTAGCTTAGCACTTAGCAATGGCTTCTCCGTCTCCTTCTGTCTCTCGTCTGACTTGCTCACTGTCAAATGTTTAGTTTTTCCTCGGCCTCCGTTAGTGATAAAGGTATTTGAAAGCACGCCTCCACACCATTAACAATAATCCAGCTAGTCAGGCCCCGGTAGATGGTGCGGACCAACCTAGCATAGCCACTGTCCCCCGGCAGTACCCGAGCAGCCGGGAAGCCAGGACGGCTGGGTGACAGTTCGTCAGAGATCTAGAGATCTAGCAGATGCCAGAGGTTCATCACCAGCCCATTCACGTTTCTAATCGATTTTCCCTATAATTCTGTTCTCTCTGACCATTTTCTAATAACATTTGAATTTAATTTAATGGATTATACAGCAGCTAGAAAAATGTTTTGCTTCAGTAGGTGTTTATCTGAAAACACTGTGAACAAATTTAAGGAAATGATCCCTTCATCATTTACTTCAACATGTACCGATATAACTGAGAGTAGCCTCATTAACTGTACTCCTGCACAAGTTGATTACCTTACTGATAATTATGGAGCATCTTTACGTTCTATACTTGATGTTGTTGCCCCTCTAATAAAGAAGGCAGTAATTCTGAACAGGCGATCTCCATGGTATAGCTCGCAAACACGCAATTTAAAGCAGGCGTCACGAAAACTAGAAAGGAAATGACGTTCCACTCATTACTATTATTAGAAAACACTCCATTGCTACGCTGATGACACGCAGTTATATCTATCTATGAAACCTGATGAAACAAATCAATTAATCAAACTACAAGCATGTCTAAAAGACATAAGGGACTGGATGACGTATAATTTCTTTCTTCTAAACTCAGATAAAACTGAAGTTATTGTATTTGGGCCTAAAAGTCTAAGAAACATGTTTTCTAACCATATCGTTACTTTAGATGACATGACTCTTGCCCCCAGTAGTACTGCAAGGAATCTCTGAGTCATTTATGATCAGGATTTGTCATTTACCTCACACATAAAACTAATCTCTAGAACAGCCTTCTTCCACCTAAGAAACATTGACAAAATTAGGAGCATCCTGTCTCAAAGCGATGCTGAAAAACTGGTTCATGCATTTAAAAACATTTTTTTAATGTTCTGCTGAGTTTTTTCCAATGTATTTGATTTTTAAATGATTGAAAATCATGTTTGCAGCATTTGTTACTGCACATGTTGGAAATAATACCTGTTTTGTGTCTACAGCACATCACCTCCTCAGACGATCCACCACTGTTACATATCTTTGTCTCACAACTGTCTCCACACTCACATCACTTCTTACAACCTCGATTAGTGACGGTGTAACTCAGGGGTGTCCAAAGTTTTTTTGGTGAGGGCCAAATACAGAAAAATAAGCAAAGGCCTGGGCCACACCCAAGAGTTGACATATTGACACATGATTACTGTGTGTATTTCTAACTCACCTATAATGTGAAGAACATTGCTCTCAGTGGGAGCAGTGATGCTGTCCTTTGGTTTGAAGGATGGCTGGGATGTCAGGAGAAAGTTTGGTGGTTGAGACACGAAGGACTTCACAGAGATGGCCATCAGTCATTCTGGATCTCAGTTTGCTTTTGTTCTGATTTAACAGAGAAAATGTTTGTTCACATATGTATGTTGAGCCGAATAGGCTCATCATTCTTTTTGCGTGGCGTCTCATCAGAGGAAACGTGGCATGATCCAAACTCTGATAGAAGTCAGGGAGGGAGAGAAGCTGATGTTGACTCTTCAGAGAATCATCACATTGCATTTCAATCAGTTCTAACTGCAGACTCTCCACTTCTTCTGCATCCACCAGGAAAGGGGGTTGAGAACAGCTTGATTTGTTTTTCAATGACGGAAAAATCTTGAAAACGCTGGTTGAATTCTGTCACGAGAGATGTAATTACAGAAGCATATTTCTCCTTTTTAGCAGAAAGGTCTGCCTTTGGAAAAGCAGACTTGATTTCAGACAGCGCAGGGAAGTGTGCAGCATTAAAGCTTCGTAGTTGTGTCTCAAACAGGTGGAGCTTTACACAGAAGGCTTTCATGTGCGCATACAGGTGTGACACCAGCTGTTCTTTGCCTTGTAGGTTCTTGTTCAGTGTATTCAGATGATGAGTGAGATCAACTAAAAATGCCAGGTCTGCCAGCCACAGAGGGTCACTCAGTTCATGAAGAGGTCGGCCCTTCTCTTTCAAAAACTTGTCGATTTCTGATCTCAGCGAATAAAACCGCTGCAGCAAAGAGCCGCGGCTGAGCCAGCGCACATCAGAGTGGTAGAGTACATCCCCGTATTCAGCATCCACGTCAGATAAGAAAGCTTGAAATTCCCTGTGGTACAGTCCTCTAGCTCAAATTATGTTGACAGTTTTTATAACAGTGTTCATCACATCGCTCAGCTCTACAGTCTGGGCACACAGTGCTTCTTGGTGGATTATCCAGTGCATCCTAACAGCCTCACCTCCGCTCTCTTTTACCTTGACGCACACTGTGGATGCCATTCCTTTGCGCTCACCCGTCATGGCCGGAGCTCCATCCGTTGTTACTCCACAGAGCTTGTCCCATTTAAGCCCCATCTTTTCAACTGCCTCTGACACAGAGTCAAAAATATTTCCACCCGTCGTTGTGCCTTTTAGGCTCATCATATCAAGCAGCTCCTCCGTACAGCAAAAATTATCATCGACTCCCCGCAAAAACATTAAAAGCTGTGCGGTGTCTGTGGCGTCTGTGCTCTCATCGCATGCTATCGAGTAAAAATCAAAAGCACAAGCTTTCTCTCTCAGCTGAAGTTTCAGGTGAGCTGACAAGTCCTCGATTCTCCGCACCACTGTATTTCTGGATAAGCTCACGTTGTTGAAATCCTGCACTTTTTCCGGGCACATTACTTCTGTGACTTTGATGAGGCACTGCTTTATGAAATCACCGTCTGAGAACGGTTTGCCATGGTGGGCAATAAGTTATGCGACTTCATAGCTTGCTGATGTAGCGTTTTCCTGTATTTTGTTAGCACGAAAAAAAAACTGTTGTTGTTTGGCCAGCTGCCATTTGCTTGAATTTCTGTGATCGTTCGGCACCTGTGTACGATGCGTAGCTCTGATGCTTGGTCTCATAGTGCCGACGGACATTATACCCTTTCATCATGGCAACATCTTCATTGCAAATCAAACAGACACACTTTACATTGATTTCTTTAAAGAAATATTCATTTTCCCACCGTGTTTGAAATCTTCTACACTCACTTGCTATCTTGCGTTTTTTCGGTGCTGCCATTTCTGGTGACTCGTGGTAAATATTTTTCTTTGCTTAATTTTGTTTAGTGGAGAAGCACCTTTTCTGTGACTGGCTCCATCTAGTGTTGAAACTGAGAAGTCCAACAGAGTGGAGCTCAAGCGCCATGTGCGGGCCATATTCAATTATATTTTCAGAATTTGC
The DNA here is from genome assembly GCA_033026295.1 of Channa striata. NCBI lineage: Eukaryota > Metazoa > Chordata > Actinopteri > Anabantiformes > Channidae > Channa > Channa striata. The sequence goes on from JAUPFM010000192.1 coordinate 22,372, forward strand.
TGCGGGCCAATAAAAACTGGCCATAGTTTGGACACCCCTGGTTTAGAGCTTTAGAGCGAAGAAGAAGGGTTTTAAATTCTATTCTACATTTAATGGGAAGCCAATGGAGAGAAACTAATGAAGGTAAAATATGATCTCTCTAACCAATCCCAGTCAGTAATCTTGCTGCAGCATTTAATTCCAGTTATAGCTTATCATGCCAAAAGAAGCCTGTCATCATCAGTGGTGAGTGGTGGGACTAACGTCATGCTCTGCACTTGCTAGGTGACAGACATTACACTGTAAAGCATAGTGTAGCATTTGATGATGAACAAACGAGCTCATAACTGTAATTTAGAGAGGGCCTGGAGAACTTACAAAGAGACTAAAAAATAAAGGTATACCTCATTGTGTCTGGAGTGTGAGGCTGTTGTAGCAGCTGTACAATCTCAATAATTCAAAATAATTGTCTGTGCACTAGGATATTTTTAGTTACAGTTATGCCCCTATTTAGTTCTATTATGAAAAAGAGTATAGCTGTAGGTACACCCATCCATTATCAGTAACCCCTTATCCAATACGGGTCACAGGGGTGCTGGAACCTATCCTGGCTATCATAGGGCAACAGGCACACCCTGGACAGGGCCAACACAAAAACTGTTTTCTCTCACATTCACACCTACAGCTAATTTTAGTCTAACATGCATGTCTTTGGACTGTGGCAGGAAACCCATGCAAGCACAGAGAGAACATGTAAATGCCACACAGAAAGGCTGCAGCTGGCCACAGGGGCGATCCTACAGTCTGTTGGGACTCAAGATAAAAATGTATGCATCATAATACCGCTATGCTTAAGATATGGAAAATACAATAAAATAAACACCAAACCACACTGCATATAACACAATAACTGCCTTCATCTAGTTCAGCCCGAGAGCCCAAGGTAGGCACTCCTGAACATTTCAACGATGAACCCAGCCGCTGTAGGGCTTGTCTTATCCAATTTTCATTGCACATTGGATTTTGTGTCGAGGTTGAGCCCTCCTCATTCCCCACTGAGCGCTCACTTGTGGTATACATCATCTCTTAGCTCACAGGATGCACATGGATGTGGGGAATGGCAGAGTGCGAACACCAATCCATCTTCTGTCTCTCTTTTTAGAGATTCTTTGAGGAACTGAGGCAGGTTTTAGCTCAACGTGAATGGAAACAGAGGCTTTCCAACAGCTACTCAGTTTAAATCAAGGCAAGAAATCAGTTTTGGAATGAGCTTTTGGCTGCTGACAGTCTATAACACGTTTTACCGCAGTTTGTAGGAGCCGCTCTGCTCCGAGTGTAACACTGCTCTGCTCTTTCTTTTTTGCACATTAAATTAGCGATACCATCACTTGTGAGCTGGCTTTTTGCCTCTTAACGTGCCTTAGAGTTTTTGCCACGACACCAAGAACAATCATAGGTTGCATGACAGACGGATGCCTCCTTCCAGGTCTCAGCCACTTCCATATTCGCTAAACCCATTTTAGAGTCACATAGGACACCCTTGCCAACACAAGATGAACCTATGCAGTTGGGCAGACCTAATCCCTTTAAAACCCTTCACACTCAAAATCCAATGTAAAATTGCTAAGATGTTATTTTGGGGGAAAAATCTGTAAATGTCAGAAGTTAGGTGTTTTATTACTTGTATGGTTTTTGTTTTCTTGTATGTCTTTTGTTTTTTCATCCTTGTGCTCTGTGTGTCCCTGCAGTTCCCCTCCTGGCCTGCTGAGGTTCTCCTAAAGTTCATTCAGTCTCCTCAGCTCTTCTTGTTTCCCTCTCCTCTGTTTGACCCCAGCCATCACACCTGAAAATCATCATCATCTACTCACTTTAAAAGCACCCTTGTTTATTTACTTTGTTGCTAGTGTGTCTCCCAGTGTCACTCTGTCTGTTCCCTGACCACCAGCCTTCGTTTGTCTCAGAAGATTGTTTGTAAGCCTCAGGTTTTGTGAGTTAGTACTGTTTGTTTTGTTAGTTTTTGAAAAAATATCTTGTTAGTGAATTCTTATTTGTGAGTATAGTTGTTAGAACCATTTAGGTTAGGAGTAGTTTGATTACCTTGTACTGTTTTGCATTTAGTGAGTTTTTGTTCTCTTGTTTTTGTTTGACTGTTGACCTTCCTAATTAGCGAGCGATTTGTTTTCCTAGTTCGTTTCTTTATTTCCTCCTGCCTTTGCAGTGAGCGCCTTCATTTGTGCATTTACAACTTTCTCGGTTTTGTACTATTTAAATAAATTCTTTGTTTGTCCTCATTCCTGGTCTCGTGGTGACTTCAGCATTTGGATCCCAGTTAGTCGGTCTCTTACAGTAAATGCATGATGGAACTACAGTTTCACAGATTAATGCTCATATCCTTGAATAATCTGACCTTTGTCCCGGATTACACTTTGTAATGTTTTAAATTTTGTTTTTACCATTTGATTTTATATCACATAACCTATTGTGTACTTTAATTTCTAAACTTGTCATAATCAAAACTTTTTGCAATTAAGAGATTACATCTTGATTGCTGTCTTCACTTCACTGGCTGCCTGTGCTATTAAGGATCCATTTTTAAACAACCTCTCACTTCTTTTTTAAATGCTTAAATTGTGTTACCCTGCCATATCTGAGCTAATGCATGCGCTCAGATCAGCTGTCCTGCTGCTCCTGGGTGTACCAATAATTAAACGTAAGATCAAGAGATGAGGGTTATGCCTGCCAATGAGGGTGGATCAGGAGAGGTGTTGTCCATGATGGATTTCGGCTTGGCCAACATCCTCCTCCACAGAGTCCAGTGGGCAACCCAGGTCAGAGCTGGCCCTCCTGACCAGCTTGTTCAGTCTGTTCCTGTCCTGGTTGGTGCTGCCTGAATCCCTGCAGAACACAGCTTAGTGCAGAGCTGAGGCCACCAGAGAGTCATAGAATGTCCGTAACATGGGCCTTCACACACACCAAAGGACCTCAGTCTTCTCAGAAGATGCAGGCGACTCTGACCATTCGTCTATACAGCATCAGTGTTGTCAGTCCAATCCAGTTTATGGTTGAGGTGAACACCCAGGTAATAAAGCTATCCACCCTCTCAATGTTCGAGCCCTGGTTTACTGGTGTGAACTGTGGTGTCTTTCTCCAGAAGTTGATCACCAGTTGATCCTTTCTTACTGGTGTTTAAGCAATGGTGGGTTCACACAAGTCCATAAAGTCCATGATCACTGACCTGTACTGCAGCTCATTCCCATCTGACATACAGCGAAACTATGGCTGAGTCATCAGAGAATTTTGTGGAGATGACAATTGCTAGTGTTGTAGGTGAAGTCCATATTTATTATGTCAGACATTTATTAAATGTGACATTCATGGATCAAAGAACTGCCTTGATCTTAGCCTCCAGGCTCCATTTCCATGAAGGATACTGCACCTTATGGCTTGTGTTGGTCTTATAGCCAAGCATCTCAACATATTCTACCACACTTTCAGAAGGTACTTTACTTACTCTTGGTAACTGGCCTAGGGGGTTCCAGGTGTCCATTTCAGTCAGGATCTTCAATCTCAGGTCAGCTGCTCTTGCATTGAGCTTCTGATTGTGTCTGATCTCCCTGCTGACTTGTCATCCTGACTCCCCTTTGCCTTAGCATTTGTGTTGTACCTCATCAATCTCTAGTTGGGATATCAGGAGTTTCTTGCTACTTTTACAAAATGAAAATGACCATGAGCTACTCATGTTTTGTACATTTACTCTAATAGCTTATTTCAACCCAAACAAACTGATAAGCTGTTTTTCTTCATCTTTACAAAATGTTGGTGTCCAAAACGATTTTGCATTAAACCAAGACAAAATTTTTTTATTTATTTATACATGTAGTGTGTCTGCATGCATTTTTTTTCGATTGTACTCTCTTACTGGTTTGGGGGCTGTACGGAGTGAAGGAGTGAACATTTCAAGCTCTGACTGCAGCTGGGAGAAGCTGCCACACGTGAGCCTGTGGGCAGCATGTTGTCATTGACAAGAGTGAGAACGATACGTGTTTTTATGTCAGTGAAGTCTCCAATAACACCAGAAAAAGTTGCTAAATATGTTGCTAGTTTCTTTTCTGAGAGAGTCATCGATAAAGTTGCTAAGTTGGCAGAATCGATTACCGATGTAAGAAGGGGCGGGGCACTGATGAATTTGATTATATATGCACGTAAGTTTGTTTGCCAAGTGACCAATCAAATGTGAGTAGTGTTCAACTCAGTCAAGTTTAAAAATTTATGTAGGATTCATTAAACCTTTGATGGAAGCCACTGACATCAAGACGAGGAAGCTCCTCACAATGCATGGAAGGTTTCACCCCAAATCCAACATCCTGAGACTGTGCGCTAAGTGGAAGGCAGGACGCCGAGGATTTGTGAGCATCAGACCCACTAGCCAGGATGAAACAACTAAGATCCATGAATACATAAGGAAGGTGGCCCCAAGTGTTGTAGTGCTTAGTGAATATCTCAGGCAGCAGAAACCAGAGAAACACGGGGAGGAAGAGCAGGAACCATCATAGAAGGACAAACCTCTGCACCGTATGTATCACCGGCAGATAGAAGAAGTGGCTGATATCGAAAAATCCTACCAGTGCCTGGACAAAACTGAACTGAAAGACAGCACAGAGGCACTGATCCTAGCAGCACAGGAGTAGGTTCTGAGTACAAGATCAATAGAGGCCGGGGTCTACCACACCAGGCAGGACTCAAGGTGCAGGTTGTGCAAAGATTCCTCTGAGACAATCCAGCACATAACAGCCATGTAGAGGCCAGCTTACATGTGTCCGATGGTCCAAAAACTCCACTCTAGAGATTGATGTATTAAAAAAAAAGTTGCAGATTTATTGAACTTCTGTGTTCTTCAGCACAGCTATTAGCAACAGTTCTGTCATGCTGATAATAATAATGATAATATCTGAACTCCACCGAGCACGGTAAGAAAACTGTGTGCCTCCACAGCTTAACACTGGTCTAATAAGATAACTTGCTGCTCCAGTGAGTCTCTAACAGCCAAAAATGCAATACAAACATTGGTCACCTTGACAATTACTTGCAGACTTATAAGGCACCTATGTCATTAATGTTGTAAATACATTAGCTGCTAGTTATTTATCTTACTAAGAAACAGCATAACTGCAGAATATTACAAAGCAGGGAACAAACACTTGAGAAGGTTATCATTGGCTTGTACAAGCGGGATGAAAGACGCTAGAAGGCAGGGCACACATGGAACGCCATAACCAAGTGGCAGGCTTAATGTACAGGAACAAATGTGCGAGCTGGAGAATGGCGTGCTGCTATAGGCTTAGGCTGCTGGGGGACCAACCCCTGGTGCACTGAGACACTTTCCTCCTCTCAGCCCACATTTATATTTCACCACTGTAGGACATTAACTCTGTGTCTTCTTGTCCTCTCTCTCTGTCCCTGTCTTCAGGTGTCACTGGTCCTACCAACCCGCCCAGTGTTTTCCACCCAACCGGTCAAGGCAGATGTCCGCCCACCCTGAGCCTGGTTCTGCTGGAGGTTTCTTCCGTTAAAGGGAGTTTTTCCTCTCCACTGTTGCCTATAGCTGCTCAGGGGTGAATTGTTGCATTTTCTTTAAATGTCTGTATAGTCTGGACTTTATTATGTGAAGTGGCTTGACATTACTTTGTTGTGAGGTGGTGCTGTATAAATAAAGTTGAATTGAACGTTGAATTGAATGTATAGAAGGATGCTGAGGTTACAGTTGTCAGGAAGCGGATCTAAAGGAAAACCAAAGAGGAGATTTATGGATGTAGTCAGACAGGACATGAAGGCAGTTCAAGAGAAAATGATGCAGAGGACAGGGTTAGATGGAGGAAGACCCCTGAAAGCTGGAAGGAATAGAAGATTAGAAGATTACAGGAAACACTCTATGTATCTTCTTTGATGTCAAATGCAGCACAAGTATAGTGATGAATGAATTATTTGCCAGTGGTCTTTCTGTTCTATGATGAACTCTAAACCTAAACTTGAAATCTTTAAACAAGTTATTCCTGCTTGTCACATAATTGCTTTGCTACTTTTTTGAGGATTTTAGAAGCTTCTGATTGGCAACAGGTGTGCAGTCATTGTAAGAGAATTAAACAAAAGCATGGGACATCAGCACAACGTTTTGTAGAAAGACCTGCTTCAAAAACATTTATTTTAAACTCAAAAGAGTTTGAGTGAGCAATAAAAAGGTTTTGGAGACTTTTAGACTTCTTTGTGCCTTGAACTGTATGCATATCTCACACCAAACAGATAACAGAAAATATGGAATGTAATGCATTAACAGCAACAATCACTGCTGAAACAATTGTAGAAATGAATTTATATTGAGCAGCTGCAACATTACCACCAGGTGGTGCTAATGTTGTAGGGAACAGGACTCGGCACCAGCACTCTGGTCTGCAGACGAACAGCCATTAGTGTATTTCTCTGGATTGTGTTGGATTCTCCAGAGTCTCTGGGCTGTGGGTAATAAGTGGGATATAGTTAACCTCAGTGTGCTAACCAGCTTAACCAGATCCACAAGCAAATAAAACTTTTATATTTTGACTATTCAACTGTTAAGATCTGTATGTCTGTTGTATGCGCTCCTACTCATTCGTTCACAGTAGGCATGAGGATGTTCTGTGCGCTGGTTTACCGGATTTACGGTAAAGAGTGCATTCACGTGTATGTGTGTCTGTTATAACACATGTCGGATGAACAGAGCTAAATAAACGTTCTTGTTATAAATAAACGGCTTGTTCCATAGCCAAAAGGAGAAGACTTCTCTTATTCCTCACCAATTACGCAGGAGTTGCTGCGCTCAACAGGTTATGGGCCCAGAGGTGAAGATAAGTGCATGTTTCGAGAAACTCTTTTTGGACACTTTTAGCGCGACGCATTACGCGTGACAAAGTTAGCAAAAACGGAGCTAGCGAAATGGCAAGTCGAGTAACCGGAGTCACGGTTAGAGAGAGCCAACTTCTCTTCGACGGCAGTGAAGATAAGTATGAGCTTTGGGAAACAAGATTTCTGGGCTACTTACACGTGTTAAAGCTAAAAGACACCGTCCTAAACGAGCCCACTGGTGCTGACGCTGAAGCATTAGCCGAAGACGCACGGAAAAATGCAGACTGCTACGCTGAGCTAATAAGACTAATAGACGACAGAAGCCTGTCGTTGATAAGACATGAAGCCAGTGATGATGGTAGAGAAGCTCTAAAGATACTTAAAGAACACTACTGTGGAAAGAGCAAGCCAAGGATAATAAACATGTACACGTCTATGACCAAATTAAGAATGGCAGAAACTGAGAATGTCACAGACTACATCATAAGGGCGGAGAACATTATCACAGCTCTGAGAAGTGCTGGTGAGTCATTGAGTGACAGTCTAATCGTAGCCATGGTCCTAGGCGGACTACCAGACTCCTTCAAGCCGTTAGCTGTTCATGTGACACAAAATGAGGACAACGTCACTTTTGCAGACTTTAAGAGAAGACTACGAGTCTATGAAGAATCCGAAAAAATGAGAGTGACAGAGACAACAGATAATGTTATGAAGACACTGCATGGAAAAGCCAACACCAAGTCACACAACAGGAAAAATGAAGACATAGATGTAACCTGCTACAAATGTGGAGTAAAAGGACACAAGGCAAGAAAGTGAACTGGAAAGGTGTGGTGTAATCACTGCAGAAGCAACACACACGCAGAATCCATTTGCAAGAAAAATGGAAAAATAGATGGTTTCAGAAAGATTGCAGAGAGACAAGACACAGGCCAAGACCACCTCTTCAAAGCCAAGCACATAAAGCAAGAAACACCAGCAGCCTCAAGAAAGTTAAAAGGCATCATGGTGGATGCAGGAGCAACATCTCATATCGTCAGTGACATCAGAAAGTTCACCAACTTCGACAGCTCATTCCAGCCAGGGTCTCATTCTGTAGAGTTAGCTGATGGGACAAGATGCAGTGGAATAGCAGAACAAAGAGGCACAGCGGTGATCTACCTTCTGACGACGCTGGGAGACAACACAGAGCACAGCTACGAGACGCACTCTACATACCCTCCTATCCACAGGACATCTTCTCAGTGGCAAGAGCAACGAATGGGGAGCAACTCTCACCTTCAAAAGGGATGACAATCACATGATTGCCAAAGATGGCAGCAGGTTTGACATTCATGAAACAGGGAATCTGTATTACTTACCAACTGTAGAAGAGAATGTAGACCAATGTAATGCATGTCATGATATACAAACCTGGCATGAAATTCTAGGTCATTGTAACTATGGAGACATACAAAAACTACAAGGTGTAGTAAGAGGGATGCAGATAAAAGAAAACAAAAAGCCAGACGAGCTATGTGAAGTGTGCACTAAAGGGAAATTCAGTCAGTCAAGGAACAGGGAACCAGATGTAAAGGCAAAGAAACCCTTAGAACAAGTCCACACTGATTTAGCTGGCCCCATGCCGACACCAAGCATAGATGGCTATAGATATAGTCAATCGTTCACCGATGATTATTCAGGAACTATATTGGTGTATTTCCTAAAAGCCAAGAGTGATACAGTAAAGGCTACTGAAAAATTTTTGGCAGATATAGCACCTTATGGGGAAGTTAAATGCATTCGTTCAGATAACGGTACTGAGTTTACAAGTCATGAGTTTCAAACATTGCTAAGGAAGAACAGGATAAGGCATGAAACATCTGCACCTTACTCACCACACCAGAATGGTACAGCAGAGAGGAGTTGGTGAACCCTCCATGAAATGAGTAGATGCTTACTAATAGAGAGTAGACTACCTAAAATGCTGTGGAACTATGCTGTGCAAACATCAGCTTATGTGAGAAACAGGTGTTATGATAGGTCCACAAAGAAAACGGCCTACGAGTTGTTCACAGGCAAGAAGCCTAACCTATCCAAGATGCAAAAATTTGGATCTACATGTTTTGCTTACAGGCAAAACGGTGGGAAATTAGACCCTAGATGTGATCAAGGCATTTTCATTGGCTATGATAAAAACAGCCCAGCTTACCTGGTGTACTACCCAGACACAGAAAACATTCTGAAGCACAGGTTAGTGAAGTTTACAACTAAAACAACCAGTGAGAGCGAAACACAAACTTCTGAGCCACACATTGAGTATGAGAATGTTAATCCTATGGTTCAAAACCAGAAAGATGATGAAATGGAAGCAAGTGATAGAAATGATGTTCGTGAGGTCTTACCTGAACAAACTGAATCCAAGTGTCAGAATAAAATCACAGGGGAGATAATCAGAAGAAACCCACCAAGAGCAAAGAAGAGACCAGTCCATCTACGTGAATTTGAGACTGGGTATCCCGACGACAAACTCCAAACATGTGTTGATTCATGTTACAGACTAATATGTAACATACCCCGAGACTATGAGGAAGCCATGTCATCAAACGATTCACAACAGTGGAAAAAGGCTATGGATGAGGAGATGAGCTCACTGGAAGAGAACGAGACTTTCACCCTCACCCAGTTACCACCCGGAAAAAGAACAGTGGGAGGTAGATGGGTCTACACACTGAAGACAGACATTGATGGTCAAGAAAAGTACAAAGCAAGATACGTAGCAAAAGGCTACAGTCAGAAACCAGGAACTGACTATGAAGAGACATTTTCGCCTACAGCTGATATGACAAGTGTCAGAGTGATGATGCAGAAAGCAGCTCAAGAAAATCTAGTTTTACACCAGATGGATGTTAAAACTGCTTATCTACATGCACCAATCGCCTGTGAAATACACATGGAACAACCTAAAGGTTATGAAACGATGTCAGAAACAAGTGAAAAACTTGTATGTAAATTGCAGAAATCACTTTATGGTCTCAAACAGTCAGGGAGGAACTGGAATGTTATGCTACACAACTGTTTAGTTGAGAACAACTTTACACAGAATCCAGCTGACAACTGTGTGTATACAAGAGAGAATTATGAAGGAAAAGTGATCATCATAATATGGGTAGATGACCTGATCATAGCTGCAGATAATACAAATGTACTGACAGACATAAAGAAAACACTCACTGAAAGGTTCAAAATGAAAGACCTGGGAAAGTTAAAACATTTCTTAGGAATAGATTTTGAACAGACAGAGGGAAGTGTAACGATGTCACAAGAAAAATATGTGATAAAAATATTGAACAGGTTTAACATGCAAAACTGTAAGCCTAGAGCAACCCCATGTGAACTCAAACTAGACTTCACAGAAAATGCAAAGAAAATGGAAGACCCAAGAATGTACAGGGAGGCAGTAGGAAGTTTAATCTACTTGTCAACTTGTACCAGACCAGATTTGAGTTTTGTGGTCAGTAAACTGTCACAGCATTTTGCTGAACCAACAGAAGAACACTGGAACGCTGTGAAACACGTGTTCAGACATCTCAAGGGCACAGAAGAACAGAGTTTGTACTTTAAGAGAGACTCTGAGAAACTAGGTCTAATAGTGTACAGTGACGCCGACTGGGCATCAGACGTTACAGATAGACGCAGCACATCAGGATATTGCATCAGTCTGAGCAAAGCCAGTGGTCTCATTGCATGGAAAAAAGGAAACAACCAACAGTAGCATTATCTACTTGTGAGGCAGAGTATGTATCCTTAGCATCAGTTATGCAGGAGATTATTTATCTGGAACAACTGCTCACAGGGATCGATTCATACCAATACACAAAGACCAAAGTGTATGAAGATAATCAAGGGACTATAGCACTAGCCAAAAACCCAGTTAAAAGACAGAGGTGCAAACACATTGACATCAAGTACCATTTCATAAGGGAAACTTTAAATAGTGGCAAAGTCATTTTGGAATACTGCCCAACTGACAAGATGGTTGCTGACGTAATGACAAAACCAGTCGCTAAGCTGAAGTTGAAAATGTTTGCTGAAAACATGTTCGGTGCTTGAAAATATATGTAATGTAGCACATAACAAATGTGATGGGTTATAATTGAGATGTTTTAAGAAGTATGTCCCTGAGCTAAGAGCGAGTGGGGGTGTTAAGATCTGTATGTCTGTTGTATGCGCTCCTACTCATTCGTTCACAGTAGGCATGAGGATGTTCTGTGCGCTGGTTTACCGGATTTACGGTAAAGAGTGCATTCACGTGTATGTGTGTCTGTTATAACACATGTCGGATGAACAGAGCTAAATAAACGTTCTTGTTATAAATAAACGGCTTGTTCCATAGCCAAAAGGAGAAGACTTCTCTTATTCCTCACCAATTACGCAGGAGTTGCTGCGCTCAACATCAACATTCGCTCACTCCAACAAAAGCTTTCTGATTTATGATCTTGTGGCTGATCACAACCTCAACTTTATTTGTTTGGTCGACACTTAGCAACAGCACAAAAACGTTTAGAGCTAATTCAAGCATGCCCACCAGGGTTTGTTACATCTTGCAACCCTGGACTTTCAGATGGGGGGAGGCCTTGTGATTCTTCACAGAATGATGTGAAAAACAACTCGAGTGACTCTCTGTTAACTTTAATCCAAGTGAACAGAGTGCACGGTCGGGCTTAACCCCAACAGCTCCGTCCCAGTTCTTAGTGCAGTAACAACAAGAACTCACATAGCTCTGCTTTACACCTCTCCTTTTCTTCATGTATCGCACAGACAGAAGAAGAGAGAGGCAACGCAGGATTCAAGATAAGGAAATGTTTGGAGCTTTTGTCGTTACTTTGTTCGACCCACTTTCAATGATCATATTTGAAGGCACATGTTACGATGAATTAAGTAGTTTCAAACCATTAGTCCATTGGGTTTGGCTTCAGCTGGATGCGCTCTTGCACAGTGAACACAGATGCTGGTGGAAAGGCCAAAGTATTCCACCACAGTTCAGAGGGTTTTAAAAAAATCTTTAGAGCCATATACCCATCATCATATGTCCCGCCCACAGGACATTCTCCCTCACTTTTAGAGATTAGTTTTTTGACTTTGGAGCTTCTTTACACGGTACACTATGCCACCCACTAGGTTATAGAGTTCCACATGTGCCCTGCCAGCATCTTGGACATTGCTGGTATGTGCTCGGATTGTCTTTGCACAGCCTGCACCTGGAATTCTGCCTGCTATGGTAGAACCTGGCCTTTATTGATCTTATATTTAGAGTCTGATCCTGTGCTGCCTCTGTGCTGTCTTTTAGTCCAGCCACTGATAGGATTGTTTGATATCAGCCACTCCTTCTATTTGACGGTGCTACTTACCGTGCAGGATTTGTCCTGCCATGAAGGTGACCTTCAAGGCTGCCAACCTCGTCTCTGTGGATAATACTGCTCCTTTTGGCTTATGATGAACTTATAGCCAACAATCTCAAGGATCGCAGTTTCATACATATATATAGCCAACAGTTTGAGAACACCTGCACACCTTTGTTGGAGATATTCAAAGAAATTATTGTAAAAGGATCACAAAACACACAAAAAACTAAAATTATTTTTTAAGCATACTTGAGAACAGGATCATAGTCAAATCAAATGTCCATGGTAAATTGTACTTTTAGCAATAACTGCCCGAGAAATTGCAGCATTGCTAAACTTATTTGAATATTTCACCAAATGGCCCTGTGAACACACATGCACTTATAAACCCACCATGTATGTCATGAGCATGTGCAAACATACCAGTCTTACATATGTTATGAACCACTACTGACAACATATTTGTGTAAACACCCTGATTAAATACTCCAGGTTTATTAATATTAGCTCAGCTCGCTCTCTCTCATTATTTTTTACTCTTTTCTAAACTAAATAACTTTGACTAAACGGGGTACAACACTCAGACTGTTTCTTTTCAAAATATTAAGATCAAGACAAAGGTCATTTTAATTTACTGTTTTGTAGGTGGGGCAGCTGTGGGGAATTAGCGGTTGTAGCGAACTCGTTATATTTGGGTGATTTGATATTAATATAAAAACATTAATTTCCTCGAATTAGGGCACCAGGTGCGATATTGAGCGGAACCACGCTATAATTATTATATTATCTGAACCGTTGATGGTACAAAGTAACAATAGAATGAAGTAACAACAATTTAACCCAAAGATCAGTCTCTTGTTATGAGTTCTTTTCGTTTCAGTGACTTCTGTCTGCTTAACTGAAGAAAGACAAACACAGAACCAGTTTTAATTATTTATTAACCTACAACTACTGAGAATATTGAAGTATGGGTACGTATATGGATATATGGAATAAATGGAATCAACGAATAGACAACAAAACATGAAACAACCAATCCTAAGTAAACAGATAAATTGTGCAGGTATGCGTGTGATGAATTTGGGCTAGAGGAAAGGATTCGAGTCACTATTTACCTCTAAGTAACGGAAATTATATTTTAGAAACCCTACAAAGAAACTTCATAAAGGCTCCAATGGTTTATTGGCTTTACGGACACCAGAATTTTCATAGAACATGAAAGAGATATTTGTACTTGGCCTGGGAGCCGCTGGAGGTTGTTCTGCCAGGTTAGCCGTCAATCGGTACCGGTTCTTTTGTAGAGCAGGACGGACCGTCTCGGATCTGTTAACAGGCGAGCTATCAGAGCGAGGATCCGCTGTGGCTGCAAAGATTTCTCCGGCCCGCAGGAGCGTTCACCTGGTCAGATGGCAGGCTCCAGAAACGTGGTCTGGTTCGGCTGGTGGCTGAGCCGACTTGCAGAGGCGCTGGTTGTCCGGTCCGGAATGGAGCCGAAATGTTGAATTGAAATAATTCAACAAAACTGGTTGATAAAAATATGGCTATTCAATAAAAATCTGGGGCTCGGTCTGGACTAACTTTGACGGATTTTCTAGTTACAAAAATGGAAGTTTGGTTTGGAGTTCCAATCGTCACAATAACTAATACAAAAATAGGCAGCAAAGACGTGCGCGCTTTAAAAATAGTTCGAAAAGTTACAAACGAGAGAATTGACGACAAAAATAATTTTAACAACTTCAGCTAAGCTTTCTTAACTGAGGCACATTTCTTCTTGAGGATGGAGCTCGAAGTGGAACTCTTCAGGAACTCCTCTCCTCGAACTTCTCGGAACTTCTTGGAACTTCATTTTATATTGTTGGGGCGTCGCCCAGACTATGAGGCGTTGCTGCTAAATTTAAATTTACCGCGGAGGGGAGAGCTAGTCCCTCCTCCTAGATCAAATGAAATCTTTGTTCGGTTGAATCACACGAAGTCAAATATAGATTTCTCTTTTCATCAAGCCCAAAATCTCATAGTCTAAAATAAAGCAACTTCTTACAATTGTTATACTGTGGAGGTTATAGGTTTGTAATATTCAATGTCGCATTTCAACATACATGTGAGAGTCCTGATTTAGACAAATAGAAGGAATCCAATGATTATTACATGGAAAGTTAGCTTTGTCTAATACCTATTAATACACAATCAGAACACACAACAACAATTAGAAATTCATTCACGCATTATCTGGACATCGCAGCGAATTAATATGACATGACATGATCACGTTTACATAACTAAGGCGTGCATGAATATGTAACATGTATGTGTAATATACAGAATTAACAGAAGAATATGACATCGTGTTTTAACTTTCAGACAACAAATTAATGCAGTTTTGTTTCTTTCTATAGACGAATATCTTCGGGATGCATTTATAATTCCCACCCAAGGGTGGCAATGTTGTGCCGTGTTACTCTTTCACGTCATTCTGAATTAAAACGTTTATTTTATAACTCCGTCATTTCTCGTCGTAGAAAGGACGGTATCATGTCAGATTGTTCCAAATTTGCTTCTGACCACACTGGTGTGAGTTTTATGAAGCTTGATAGCTGATTTGTCCCTGTTTTGGGGTTTGAGTTCAAACCAAGTCTTTCTGTCTCAAGTATTTTCACACCTCAAGTTTTATGGGTGTTTTGCAAATTCCGTTCCAGAGAGCTGGTACCATCTCGATAAGAACGTCATTTGCAAGTGAGTTAGGAGACAGTCTTGGGTCTGGTAGATGAAAAGACTCATGGCAAAATTTATGCTAATGGCATGAGTGTCAAATCGGGGCTTTAAGCCAGATGTGTTTTGTTTGTTTTACTCAGTTCTTTTTGGTGTTATCTGGTCCTGGGGAGGATAGAGCTGGATTGTTTTATAAAGAAAGTTTATTGCCGGGTCAGTCTACCTCCCCCTTGCTTTCCACGTGGAGGTTGAATTCCCAACTCTGTCTCTGGATGCTACACGGCTAATGAAGAAACAATAAATGTGGACTAATCACAGTAAAACCTGAACATTTAATTTATTATATCATTTTACAACAGGATTCTAAATTGGGGGAAGAGGAGATTAAGCTCTTGGGAGTCTACATAGGGCCTCAGCCAGCACCTGCAGGGCCTGGTTTGAGCAGCTTGCATGGCGTAGATCTAGGCTTGGGCTTTGGAGAATGAGAGGCTTAGGACTAAGATGAATAATGCCGGTAGTAAATGTTTTCATAGTACCAAGGCTGGTCTACACCATGCAGACGAGCCACCTGTCGGCTGATCTTCTGATCCAACTGAATACTACAATTGAGGACTTTCTTTGAGAGGAGAGCAATAAAAATTGCTCATAATACGCTGGTCAGGTCATATAAAAGAGGGAGTCTAAAACTGTGTGATTTGAAAACCAAATTGAAATGGTTATGGATTAAATTATACAAGAAACAGTTGAATAAAAACACATACAATACATGGCAGGATTATATGTGGGACAATAATACGAAGATGGGAGAGTGTGGGGAGTATAATCTATGCAGCATTGAGCTGGCTTGCCCGGTGTGTGGGACGTACCCACTCTTTCAGGAGGCAGCAGAGGCATGGGCCGATGTCCTGCCTCAACTTCAGTGAGTTACGATAAGTAAAAAGGATGTATTGAGCCAGCCTATTTTTGGCAACCCCTGCCTTTGTGTGCTTGTGAAAGTGCTTCACCAGGTCAAAGACCTGCTAAATCAGGAGGGGTTGCTCGATGAGGATGATTTGTTTTTGAGTGTTGAAAGGAAAGGTTATAATATTACAAGAAGAGATTTTAGAGGTTTAGGGAAGGCAGTTCGACATGGGTGGACGTAAGTGTGGGAGGAGATTTTACGAGGGTCACAAAGAGATCAGGTGGAGGACGATGAACTTGCTTTCACTCTAGTGGGTGATATAAACCATAGGAAATGGACTGAACTTTCAACAAAATTCTGGTATTCTTTTTTTATTGAGAAAAATATTCAAAAAACCCATAGCCAATGCAGCATGGAGTCGAATATTTCCATCCCGCTTCGTGACTGACATTTGGTCAAACACATATAAGTATTGGATTTTATATTGGTTATACAGATTGGGTGAAGAGTGTGTTAATAAAGAAATGTAGAGTGAATGGGCTTGAGGGAGAAAGGTGGGATTGGGTGTGGTGTTTCGGGTTTGGAGAAAACCTAACCTAAAATCTCAGGTAACTTAATTTGTTTTAAGATAAGATGATAATAAGTGTTTTAGCAGCCATAGATAAAGAACACAGAATCTGCACAGAACAATGTAAACAATGTAAAAAAGGAAAATAAAAAACAAAATCAAAACAGCATTGTTAACTGTGCAAAAAAGGCATTTAAAAATTGAGGATAATCTGAATATGTACATAATAACATTGGAAAATGTAACAGATGAGTATTGAACATCTAGTTTATTGCACAACAACTAAAAATATCTACTTCTCTTTGGACTTTTCCCATCAGGGGTCGCCACAGCGAATCATCCGTTTCCACTTCACTCTATCCTGGGCATCTTCCTCTCTGACACCAGCTAACCTCATGTCCTCTGTTAGAACATCCATATGTCTCCTCCTTGGTCGTCCTCTGGCCCTCTTGCCTGGCAGCTCCATCTCCAACATCCTTCTACCAATATAATCACTATCCCTCCTCTGCACATGTCCAAACCATCTCAATCTGGCCTCTCTGACTTTGTTGCTAACACAGTCAACGTGCGCTGTCCCTCTGATGTGCTCGTTCCTTATTCTGTCCAACCTTGTCACTCCTAAGGAGAACCTCAACATCTTCATCTCTGCTGCTTCCATCTCTGCCTCTTGTCTCTTTCTCACTGCTACTGTCTCTAACCCATAGAGCAGAGCTGGTCTCACTACTGTCCTGTACACCTTTCCTTTGAGTCTTGCTGACACTCTTCTGTCACACAACACTCCTGACACTTTCCTCCACCCATTCCAACCTGCCTGCACTCGCCTCTTCACCTCTTTTCCACACTCCCCATCACACTGAACTGTTGACGCCAAGTACTTAAACTCCTGCACCTTCTTCACCTCAGCCCCCTGTAACCTCACACTTGTACCTGACTCCCTCTCATTTAGACACATGTATTCTGTCTGGCTACGACTGACTTTTATGCCTCTTCTTTCCAGAGCAAACCTCCACCTCTCCAGCTGTTCCTCCACCTGCTCTCTACTCTCACTGCAAATCACAATGTCATCTGCAAACATCATTGTCCAGGGAGACTTCTGTCTGACCTCATCTGTCAACCTGTCCATCAGCATAGCAAACAAGAAGGGACTCAAAGCCGATCCTTGGTGTAGTCCCACCTCCACCTGGAACTGCTCGTCTCATACATGTCCTGGACTACTGACGTACTTCTCTGCCAGTCCCGACAGCCTCATACATCTTCTCACTCTCTAAAATCCTGTTAAACAGACCTGTCAGAAACTTCACTGCTGTCTCTCTTAGACACTTCCACACCTCCACAGGTACGTCATCAGGACCAACAGCCTTTCTGCTCTTCATCCTTTTCAGAGCCTTCCTCACCTCATCCTTTCTAATCTCTGCTATTTCCTGCTCCAAAACATCCACATCTTCCTCCCTTCTTTTCATTTTCCTCATTCATCAGCTCCTCAAAATACTGCTTCCACCTTCTCTGCACACTCTCTTGGCTTGTTAGCACCTTTCCATCTCTGTCTTTAATCACCCTTATCTGTTGCACACCTTCCCCATCTCTATCTCTCTGTCTGTCTATCCTGTACAAGTCCTTCTCTCCTTCCTTCGTGTCTAAACTGTCGTACAGCTCATCGTAAGCTTTCTGTTTGGCCTTTGCCACCTCCCTCTTCACTCTGCGCTGCACTTCCTTGTACTCCTGACTACTTTCCTCAGTCCTTTCTACATCCCACTTCCTTTTAGCCAACCTCTTCCTCTGGATGCAGTCCTGTACTTCCTCATTCCACCACCAAGTGTCTTTATCTTCTTTCCTCTGTCCAGATGACACACCAAGCACCTTCCTACCTGTTTCCCTGATTACCTCTGCTGTAGTTTCCCAGTCATCTGGAAGCTCTCCCTGACCACCCAAAGCCTGTCTCAACTTCTGCCTGAATTCCTCACAAGTTTCTTCATTCTTTAGCTTCCACCACTTGGTCTTCTTTTCTGTCTTTCCTCTCTTCTTCTTCCTGACCACCAGAGTCTTCTTACACACCACCATGCGGTGCTGTCTGGCTACACTCTCTCCTACCACCACTTTACAGTCACTAACCTCTCTCAAATGACCTCGTCTACATAGAATGTAGTCCACCTGTGTAATCCTACCTCCACTCTTGTATGTCACTCTGTGTTCCTCTCTCTTCTGGAAGTAAGTGTTAACTACAGCCATTTCCATCCTCTTAGCAAAGTCCACTACCATCTGTCCTTCTGGATTCCTTTCCTTTACACCAAACCTGCCCATCACCTCTGTTCCCCTCACCAACATGCCCATTGAAGTCTGCTCCAACAACTACTCTCTCTCCTCTGGGGATACTCTCTACAACCTCATCAAACTCACTCCAGAATCTCTCCTTCTCTTCTAACTCACAGCCAACTTGTGGAGCATACCCACTGACTACGTTCACCATCACCCCTTCGATTTCTAGCTTTAGGCTCATCACCCTGTCTGAGACTCTTTTCACCTCTAGAACATTGTTCACAAACTCCCCCTTCAGGATCACTCCTACTCCGTTTCTCTTCCTATCCACACCATGGTAGAACAGTTTGTATCCTCCTCCAATACTACGTGCTTTGCTGCCCTTCCTACTAAAGGGGTAACTACTGTAGGTTTAGATAAATGGGTAAACTGGTGAAACAACTGAGACCAAAGAGGAAAGTGAAAAGAACCCAAGAAGACCAAAAAGCAAAACAGGAAGCAGAAATAAGAAGTTACAAAAATAAAAATCAACAACAGGAAGTCAAAAGGGAAACCAAACACAAGTCCACGATCCTGACAACAATCATCTGGAGCAACTAAATTGGGTTTCGATGTCTTGCTCAAGGACACTTTGACATGTAACAGGAGGAGCCGGGAATCAAAAGAACAAGCCTGGAATTGGTGGAATGTCCTAAACCTTTTGTCAACAGAGGAATAAGTAAAAGCTGGACCAGAATTTGCATATTTCTTCTATGTAGCAAAACTATCTCTATGGCAACTAATGAGGAGTAGTTTTTACAGTTTTTTTAATGATTAAAATCGTAAAATCCTTTTAATTATATTTTTTAATGTAATAAAATCTGTTATAAACAGACATAACTGAATTTCAATCTTCTGACTTTTTAGTTTATGTCTCTGATAAAGTTTTTTTTTAAAAAGCTGCTATGGAAAATAACATCTGGTTTTGGGTGGACTGAGTTAATGGTGGGGGAATCCTGTATGTGAAAAAACTATTATCTGAACACAAAACAGTGATGTGAGTTGTTTTAAAGCCTAAGAAAATTGTACAAATTCATAAAGGTTTTTGCACCATTTTTTGAAATTGAGTTTTCTAGGATTTAAAAAACTCCAGCCCACATTATTATTTGATATACAACGTGAACTAAATACAAACTCATGATAAAAGAACTTAACAGACAAAAATTCTACCCCCATTGATCAGCTGCAACATTTAAATTATGATACAATACTTTCAGTTACTTAAAACAAAGTGTAACTTGATGTGACCTGAGAGTTTTTAATGTACAGTGTGGAGCCTCCAGTCCAGCAGACAGCAGCTTAATGACTGAATCTTTCAAGTTGTTGTTAATCAGGTCCAGTTTTCTCAGACTAGAGTACTGGGAGCTGAGAACTGAGGACAGAGCTTCACAGCTTCTCTTTGAGAGGTCACAGCCAGTCAGCCTGGAAATAAATTTATCAAATGAATATAACAGATAATAGTAGTTTTTTTTATTAAATACTAAAGCATTAACAGTATATAATGAAATGATAAACAATCCAATAACTTACAAAACTTTCTTAGAGGCTTTAACAACTGGCACATGATGTGGAGGCTTCGTGATGTCTTGATGTGGGAGATGATTCTGCAGGCCTGCTCCTCATCTCTGAATCTCTTCCTGAAGTACTCGTCCTTCTGTGGGTCAGTGAACCCTCTGACCTCTGTCACCATGTCGACATACTCAGGAGGGATCTGATTGGCTGCTGCAGGTCGTGTGGTTATCCAGAGGCGAGCAGAGGGAAGCAGGTTCCCCCTGATGAGGTTTGTCAGCAGCACATCCACTGAGGTGGACTCTGTGACATCAGTCAGGACCTCATTGTTGTGGAAGTCCAGACGAAGTCGACACTCATCCAGACCTTCTAAGATAAACACAACCTGGAACTCTGCAAAATTGCAGATTCCTTTGGTTTCAGTGAAGAAGAGATGAACAAGTTCCACCAAGCTGAACTTTTTCTCTTTCAGCACATTCAGCTCTCTGAAAGTCAGTGGAAATGTGAACTGTATGTCCTGGTTGGGTTTGTCTTCAGCCCAGTCCAGAGTGAACTTCTGTGTTAAGACTGTTTTCCCAATGCCAGCCACTCCCTTTGTCATCACTCTTCTGATTGGTCCATCTCTTCCAGGTGGGGCTTTAAAGATGTCTTCTTGTCTGATGGTTGTTTCTGGTCTGTCTGGTTTCCTGGATGCTGTTTCAATCTGTCTGACCTCATGTTCATCATTGACCTCTCCAGTCCCTCCCTCTGTGATGTAGAGCTCTGTGTAGACCTGGTTCAGAAGGGTTGGGTTTCCTGCTTTAGTGATGCCCTCAAACACACACTGGAACTTCTTCTTCAGGTTAGACTTCAGTTTATGTTCACAAATTGCTGTAATAGTTTATCAACAAAAATATATATATATTTATCACCACAGTAGGTATGCCATTGTTTAAAAATAAAATTTTATCAACGAATACAAATATAAACGCATTTCCTCCATCACTGGAGATCAGTAAATGTTAAATTTTGTCATCAGATTGCATCGTTACATAAACCTTCTTACTGCTCTGCAGACATTCAGCCGCCAGCTCCTCCTGCTTCATTCTTCTCTGGAAAAATGTCTCTTGCTGTTGTTGCTCCTCCTCTGTTTTTCATCCTCATTATGCAACGCCTCCTCATTCTACATTTGATTCTCTAAGCATTCTAGATAATTTGGACTCAGAACCTTCTGGTTCCACTTCAGCTGATGGAACAGAAAACTATGTGACTGACACAATCCAAGTAAAACCATGGAGCCAAACATCAGATATGTGGATGTGAATATTGAATCAGAGATTCCATGCAGAGGTAAAGGTTTTCTCCATATGCAGCTGTTTGTAATTTTCAGTTACTAAAAGCTTTAACAAAAATATCTTTCTCCTTCCCTCACTGTTCAAATGTGCTGATTGCATGTGACTGATTCTAGTAAAAGACTTGATAATGAACTATTAAATGTTCTCATGGAAGATGAATGTTTACACATGATAAGGTAATCTTTTAGGGATCATTATACTCCAACTGATTACTGTAAATGACTATGTCAGGTGATTACTGAACAGCTTGAATCTCTGTTTATTTAAACTCAAGTGTAAGGTCATTCGACCTATTACTTTTAAAGAAAGACAGTTGGGATCAGAACGGTCTGGACTCCTGTAACAAAAACAAAGCTGATAAATGTAAATGCTGGATAAAACATGTCTTTTAAAACAAACCAAACTTTTTGTCTGTTTAAATTTTTTTTACCTTTCATTAACATTTTTTTTTTATTTAACAGGCTTTATTAAAAAGTCAATCTACATGGACAGGTTCAGGTTCAGGTTCAGGTCCAGCAGACTCTGGCCTCTGCTACCTCTCTGGTCTTCAACATAACGCAGACACAAAGCTTTGAGAGTGACCATTAGATACACAGGTGTTCAGACTGACATGAGCGTGTGGTTAAAACCTGGATATCATCAACATACAACATGATAGACTTTGGAGATCTCATAAGTGTGATTTGTGCTACCCACACATAAACATTTACATACAGATATGGCCATGGAAGTGCACGTCTCTTTGTCACTCTTACGGCAATTGCTTGTCTCTTCTCCCAAGGGATGTCATGTGATGATAGTATATGTTCTGGTGGCACTAAGCTCACACTCAGAGTTACAGCACCCGGTGCATTTGCATGTGCACATCATAGTAACTACCACAATGTACTGTACCAGTAGTACTGTATTTTTACACCAACAAGGTACTGGAGTACAAGATATTTACACTATTATTACATTTACATTTAGCAGAAACTTCCATCCAAATCGACTTACAGAGTAATTTGGTACACACACATATAGACGATGACGATGGCTGCCACACAGGCTGCTCATCTGGCCCACCCATTATTAGAGGCATGAGAACAGCCAACTTTTCCCAAACAGAAAGTTTCATGTAGTTAATCTGACTTTATCAAGCAACCCCCAGATATTTACTGTTTAGAAATGACGGCTGCTTTTAATGTTTTATAACATAGACTCAAGATTATGTGCACTTTAGTTGTTGTTTTCAAAGCCTCTCCCCATAACAACAACATGAGCCTTATATGCTGTGTGGCATCACTGTTTATATTCCTATTGTTTATATTTTTAATTCTTAGGTAAAACTAGTTTTCTCTGGGAATTACTGTAACCTGCTGGTGATATTTTTTACCTCATAAGGCTGATTTTATTTTGATAATGCACAAAATATTTAGCTAGATGAAGTTAGGAAATATTTTTTGACCCATAAAAAAAACAAATAAGAACAAAGGCGAAACTAACTTTATAATGGGTGTGTGAGACAGCTCTAGGAAAAAAGCTCTTCCTCAGTCTGGTGGTTCGTGTCCGGGGGATTCTGAAGCGCCTGCCTGAAGGCAGGAGAGAAAACAGTCTGTGGGCGTGGTGAGAGGAATCGTTAAGAATATTGCATGCTCGATGCAGACAGTGTTTTTTTTGTATGTCCTCAATGGCTGGAAGTGGAGTCCCCGTAATGCATTGGGCAGTTTTCACTACCTGCTGCAGTGCCTGCAGTTAAGGAGCAGATTATTATCCAGGCACCAAGTGGCCAGATGCTGGACATCCTCCCTGTAGGCAGTCTCATCGTTGTTGTTGATGAGACCGATCACTGTAGTATCATCTGCAAACTTAATGATGGTGTTGGATCCATGCATAGGCTTGCAGTCATCTGTGAAGAGGGAGTAGAGGAAAGGGCTCAGCACACAGCCCTGTGCTACACCAGTGTTGAGCGTGATGGTGGTGGAACAGATGTGGTCTGACCTAACATGCTGAGGTCTGTTGGTCAGAAAGTCCATGATCCAATTGCAGAGTAAAGTGTTAATGTCCAGGTCTGTAAGTTTGGTAATTAACTTAGAGGGTATTACAGTGTTGAATGCTGAGCTGAAGTCAACAAACAGCCTTCGTGCATAAGGGTTCCAATTGTCCAGGTGTGTGAGCACAGAGTGCAGTGCAATGGAGACTACATCCTCTGTGACTCCTATTGCCACTGTAGGCAACCTGGTGTGGGTCTAGTGTGGGTGGGAGACAGTCCTTCAGGTGTGCCAGGACCAGCCGCTCAAAGCACTTCATAATGATGGGCGTGAGTGCTACAGGGCGGTAGTCGTTCAGATATGTTGGGCTGGAGTGTTTCGGCACTGGCACAATGGCGGTGGATTTGAAGCATGTTGGCACAGCTGCTTGGGCAAGGGACATGTTAACCCCAGAAAGCTGCTCAGCACATCTTCTAAGAACGCGTCCAGGGATGCCGTCTGGTCCAGCAGCCTTGTGCACGTTGACCTGACTCAGTGCGGTGTAGATGTCTGTGGAGGTGAGTGTGACGGGTGAGTGGTTGGTTGAAGGAGTGATTCTGTTGGCAGGTTCTTTGTTGTCTCCTTCAAAGTGAGCATAAAAGTCATTAAGCTGGTTCAGGAAGGAGACATTTGTGTCCGGGAGGGTAGAGTGGCTGTGTTTGTAGTCTGTGATGGCCTGGACGCTCTGCCACATGCGTCGAGGGTCAGAGTTGGAAAAGTGCTCCTCTAGCTTTTCTTTGGTGTGTACACGCCACGATCCGAACAAAGTTTGAAACATCAGCATGGCCGGTTACCGGCCATTAAAAAACACAGTGTATGCAACTCCTCTGACAAGGAGAGATTGTTGCTTTTAAAGTCTCTCAGCTCATCATTGGGAGCTCTGGGTGTTTATATTATTTATGTGTTACTGCCCATATATTGTTTTCTTTTTATAACAGATGGACATTGTTACCTCCAGCCTCTAGTGCCTTTATGATATGTATCAGCCCCTTTCTGAACCCTCTGATTTATGCCTTGTTCTACCCCTGGTTTAGAAAATCTATCAGGCTCATTTTGTAACTGTAACTGTAACTTTATTTGTTAAGCCCTTTAAAACAACAAGGTTGAACAAAGTGCTGTACAAGTTAAGGCATAAAATATTCAAATAAAACAAGATAATGAGAAGTAAATAAAACCCAAACAATAAATAACACACATAAAATAACAACTCAAACTGCATCAAAAGCCAGTGAAAACAAATGGGTCTTAAGAAATTATTTAAAAACAGGCAAGGAAGAGGCCTGTCTGATGTGCAGGGGCAGCTCGTTCCACAGTTTTGGAGCTGCCACCGCAAAAGCTCTGTCCCCTCTGAGCTTCCGTTTAGTCCATTGGAAAGAAAGAAAGAAATCCTTAAGGATAAACGTTTTGTTTGCCAGGGATCTGGCATTTACCAGGCCAAACCTGGTGGGAGCTGGGGTGTTAGCCAACCATGGAGTCTGCTCAAGAGACCGCAAGTTCCGCAGATTTACTCCACGCTGGCGCGGACGAGGAGAGGGCGGGAGGCGGGGCTGGCACAGCTCATCAGGGCCAACGATCGGTATCAACGAGTTCTCTAGAGACTCCAGCGAGCGCCGTGAAGGAAAGAAGCGATGAACCGAACCGAACCAAACTCAGCCAGAGAGGAAGCACCACAACGAAGCACACAGACTTTCAGCCTAACCAACCCTCCACTACACTTACCGCGACAGCGGTGGCGTTTCTTGCGTGGGGGTGGCCCAGGAGTGCGGCCCAGGTGCACTGCGATTCCCGATAGTAATGGGGGCAGCGTTTTATGTCCATCCTGGGTGATCCACACACAACTGTTATCACTTGGCCTAAGATCCAGTAGAGACTGAGGACTGTACACCAGCAGAGAGTTGACATTATTAAAAATAAGTGTCAAAAACTGCATAAACATAAATGAAGTACGGAGAGACAGACAGCGAGCCATAAACACAGGCGCCATCTTGAATCTTTTCAATCTCTTCAGATCCTGCAGATCCTGCAGCCTGGCTCCCGTGAGTCCAACATGCTGTAAACTGACACTGTGCAGCGACTGAAATGTGATCTGCTCTGTGGACAGAGAAATTAATTTGTACATGTTTTGACTGAGTGAATTAACAAATCAGTGAAAAGATCTTAAACTTTTTACTGTCACATAATCTGTCGTATTTTCTCCTGATTGAAGTGATGCTTCACTATTTTTACTAACCAGTCATACACACTCCCTGCTGCAGAGTCTGTCCTGTTTTTCATTCAGCTCCTGGTTACAAACTGTTTTTTCCCGTGTCACCACACAGTGACGTCTGTTACACAGAATGAAAGAACTGTGAAATATGATGAATGTGGTACATTCAAATGTGCACAATCACCCCAACAGACCCTCATGTGTGACACATATTGCAGATATAAAGTGAGTTGAACTGAATGTAGATGGTAACAGACCTCACATGTCACAGAGACTGAACTGATGCCAGCACCTGCTGTACAGCAGAAACCTGAGTTCAAGTCTGTTGTTGACAGTGATTAACCCAGAGAGTTCTAGTAGCTGTAGTGTTTGGCCAGTGTCTGCTGGTTCCTCTTCTTTCCTTTGTCCAGTAAAATAAAAAGCTGTTGTTCTGTGTCTGTGAAAAAAAGTAAAATAAAACCTAAAATTATGTGTTAACACACTACTCACTAAATCACACACTGAGCTCACACACGATGTGCTATTCATTTATTT
>JAUPFM010000193.1:0-46422 GCA_033026295.1 Channa striata
TTCATATCAGTGCATGTGTCTTACAGATTTTCTCAATTTAATGTCTTTATAGTCTCTTTAATGTGTAGTGTTTTGAATGTATTTTAATATATTTCATTTTCATATGTCAGTAATACTTTAATAATGTTTCTGTATGAGTGCCGTGTGACATTCTGACAGATTATTTTCGTTTCTATAGCCTTAGATGACAGAGACCCCAGCAGTTCAACAAAAACTGGTGCTTTGATTGCTGTAACTGTTGTCATCATCATAGCTGGACTTATTGTGGGATTTATCCAATGGACAAACAGGCACATGTGAGAGAATATTCTACTGAATAACTGTTTTAAATGCAGATACATCACTTTAATTATTATTATACAAACATCATAGAAACTTTATTTTTAACCATCAAAGTTAAACTTAAGTCCTGAACGTATGTGTGTATGTGGTTTTCTACTAATGCTATTGCTTCCTATTTAAAGATACTGTTCAGCTGCATCTGGAACATCATTATATGAAACTCCCAGGTCTTTAGTGAGTGTTTTTTTTCTATACCTGTTAACTTATGAGGAAATAATTCATAATAATATTCAATAATCAATCGCTCTGGTATAAAATGTGAAAATTGATTCTGTCCAAAAGATTAACAGCATTCAGACTGTTTTAAAATACAATTCTTCCCAGTGTCAATAAGTCATTTCATAAGCAGTGCACAATATTAGAGTGGATGTTGTGTTTGGATCAGGAAGACAATTGAAACACAAGGCAATAAAAATGTGTTTTTTGTAGAACCAACATGACCCAGATGACCTCTACATAAGGATTCAGCAGCCAACAAAAGCTCTGTACCAAAGAGAAACCTCAGTCCACTGTCAGCCCGACACTAACACAAATTCAGGAACCAGCATAGTGATATACAGTCACTATGATATATGATATACAGTCATGACCTATGGAAACATTCAAACAAGGGAAGATAGAATAGTACATAATGTGGGGCTGTTCTCTGCATAATTAGCTGTTTTGTTTCTGTTCCCTGAGATTGAAGTATTTAGAATTGTCTTGCTTGTATATGCATTTTTTTCTGTAAATAAGCGGGAACATTGTGACTTTGGAAAGGTAAAGAAATTCTAGTAAAAGTGTAATGTATATATAATGCCTCCTGTGTGATCATTTAAAAAGTGTATTAATATGTTTTTAGGACTTTTACAATAAGTTTTAAATGATGTCCCAAAATAGGAGACTATAGTGCAATTTGTTTAGTGTTGATTACAAGTGATAATTTTTTTTTAAGTCAGTGAACATTTTGAATAAAAAAATAGAGTAACACGTACAGTTAGTATGCATGTAAAATAATAATTTATTGCTATCAGCACAGACTGATACCCAGACTGCTCTTGTAGTGCGTGCACTCAGGGTTTTACCTGTAAGGGCCTCGGAAGCGGTCACGTCCCTGTGAGAGCTGATAGTTTGATGTTTAGATGGCAGAACATCTTCAGAAGTGTTTGTTTGGCTGCCACCCCTCAGTGCACCACCGCTGATCACTTTAAGTAAATGACATGAATGAACAAATCATCATCTTTAATATGGAAGAATTTAGATATCACCATGTATGTAACAAGACAAATTCAACCAGCAACTCTAACAAACAGGAAGTAGATGAAAGAGAGACTGATCACTATTGTTTTATATATGAAAACATCTCAACAAAACTGTAAAGTTGCCCCACATATTTGCAATATGTGGGATACTGCAATTTGGTATAAACTTGATTTATTGTAAATTTTAGAGCTGGAGCAACTGCTTGGTCCAGTGACAATAAGTGGTTTGTTGCTAATTTTACAACACCAATAAAGACCCTCCCCTCACTCCTTATATCTTCATCATAGAGTGAGAAATTATCCAGTATTTAATAAATCCAGAAAGTACAATTGTACACGATGCGGCTTCCCTATACTGTAGTTCTGGTCACTCTCATAGGCAATTATCGTTCACAAAGAACAATGAATTTTAACACCTCCATGCTTTGTTTCGTGAGATTACTCAAAATGGTCTTGGTGTTATTGTTAATACTATTATTACCGTTAGATACACCTAGAAGCAGTTATTATGATTATTATGATTATTTCAAATCATGCGCAGCTCTGTCGCAGACATTTACAATATTAGAAAATGTCATTTGTATATGTTGTAGAACATGCTTGTGCCTCTTTTGGTGGTCTTTGAGTTGGTTGGTGCGAATGTTTATTAAAGAGCTTGACATTAACACATGGAGTAAACTCGTCCTTCTTTCTGGTCCATGTGGTGAAGCTTTAAATGAGGCTCGGTACATGTGGTTGTTTCGCTCACTCTTGTTGTTTTGAAATGAAAGTGGCAGCACTAAGGTCTTGCACTTCCTTTTCAGAAAGCCTCACACTAGTCTTAACTGAGAACTTGAGGTTTAGGTAGCTGAAGAACATGGGCACATAGTCAGTCTTCCTTACCTCAGTAAAGTGCACGGAACACTGCAACCAGCAGTAACTTAGAACATTATGAATAAATGGAAAATGTGGTTTGTTCTGGTCCTGCCGCTGACTTTTTGCATCAACAACAAAGGTAATATACTGTGAGACTTTTTTATTTTATATATTTTGTGGAAGGCATTGTTCTTTTTTTTTGCATTTTGGTTTGAAGAGTGCAGTACTATCTTGCTTTTCCTGCACACTGAAAAATATCCTCGGTCCTGTAATGTGTTATGTGCACATGATCAAGCACTAACTCATATGCTGTGTTTATTTTGTGTTTAATCAACTGCAGGAATTCTTGTGAAAATGACAGAGAAAAAACTATTTGTCACTCCAATATGCTCCAATAAAACTGAACACAACAATACGAACGTGATCACCCTGATTGTATGTAAAATCAGCACAGAGAGGAGCAGGGGAGAAGAGTGTCATCTGCGGTATCAGCATGGGTTTGACTTTGAGCCCAGATGTGACACCAGGTTCAAATTTAGGACAGAGAATCAGACTGTCTTTCTCCACCTGACTAGTTTAACAACAGAGGACAGTGGGAACTACAGCTGTGAGTGTTCACATCTGGATGGAACAAACACGTTCCATTTAAATATCACTGTGGAAGGTAAGTTTTTTTTTGTTTTTACTGTAACGTTTATTTGACACTGAATGTTTTTGTCAGATTGTTTTCCACTGTATTAACATTGTTATAAAATGTAAAGTCAGACCTGCTTTATTTCACTGGGTAAACTGGTGTTTATTGTATAAAGAAGATGGAACATTAAATTCACACAAATTTGTAGTTTTAATCTTCATATGACTGTATGAAACTGTCCTTGCACTTTGTTGATGCTAATAACTTTTCCATTCAAATATTTAAGAGGATGAAGACATCAGCAATTCTACAGCAAAGTCATTTTCCATCACTGTAGCTGGTGTAACTGTATTCCTCATTATAAATGGAGTGATCCTGGGATATGTCTGTAAAAAGAATCGCCACGGGTAAGAGGCCGTTGTAGAGCTCATAGGAAATAAAATAATGCCAAGCAAAATTCTCACTGCCGTGTGAACCATTTGTAATGAGCTGTCTTTGTCATTATCCAGTGGAAGACGAGCAGAACCACAGAGCAGTCCTTCGAACATGGTACTGTTCATTTTAATTAGTAAGAATGTCCTGCAGTTGAATTTAAAAACAATAAAATATACACAACTGTGTTTTGTTTTTTTTGCAGGAACCCCAAAACAACACCTTTGTACAGACAGAGAATGACCTTTACTCTGCTCACCACATTTCAGTGGCGCGAACCCAAATTTAGAAACGCCTTTGTAAAGGTTTTATTTGAATGAGTTTATTTAATTGTCGAACCCAACTATTGTTGTAAAACGCATATCATGTAATTTTGATGCTTGTGTCTATGTAAAATAAGTGAATGTTTAATCTAAGTTGACTTTTGTTCTTTTGATCTGTTCTGTTCAAAGTAAAACTTTTGGACATTTTTTAAACAGACATCAGTGTCTCGATGCAAACTACGATTTGAGTCTAAACTCTTGTATATTGCATGTTTACTGCACACTATTTCTTCTGGGCTCATGAACATGTTGTTGTAAGCACAGCGTATTAGTGGTTTTAGGTCTTTGCAGCATCACACATTTTGATTCAGGCAGCAGTTGTAACTAACCCACTGTCAGATTGAC
The DNA here is from genome assembly GCA_033026295.1 of Channa striata. Classification (NCBI taxonomy): domain Eukaryota; kingdom Metazoa; phylum Chordata; class Actinopteri; order Anabantiformes; family Channidae; genus Channa; species Channa striata. Next base: position 4,173 of record JAUPFM010000193.1, read on the forward strand.
CTGATGCCTAGCATGTCAGCTTCCTGCATTAACTTCCTGTCTTATCTTGGCTGTTCCTGCTGCCTCTATTATGTTGCACATCTTTCTACGTCTTTTGCACGTGAGTGATCTCCAGCACACTGATGCTAAAGCAACCTGTGCAATTTCTGTCGATAAGCACTTTTCATTGTTTGGTCTTCTTCGTTTTCACGAAAAATAAAATGATTCATTTCGAGTGAAATAATGAAAATTACAAAAGTGCAAATTTTTCATCTCCCTTGATAATTTAAATTAACTTTAACTTCAGATGAAAAAACTGTTTGTAACCACAAAATATTATGTTATTTTACTCTTGTATTGTCCATATTTATATTAAAAAGAAACAGAAGACATATTTTTTAATTTTAGTGAAGCAGTGGATTCATAGAGCAATGAATTCAGGGTGGACGATGACCTCAGCAGTGAATTGTGTCACTGTCCCCTGCAAAATAAACTTAGAAATGATAGCAACATTTTTCTATTTTGTACACTTTTGTAGGGACAGTTAAAATATTTTTTTGTGATTCAGCCAAGTTAATGCTTTTAGTTAGAGCACAATGAAAGCTCCACCCATGAAAACTGTCAAGTCTCTCATTTCCCTTTAAGACACTTCATAGTCTTATAGGGTCTTTTGTTTTGTTTGTGGTTTAGGAACAAAAAGAGTCTCTATGTCCACCCACGTTGGTAGCAGTGCTGTTCAACTCCTTCTTGACTTTGCAAAACTAAGGAAACCGGCCTGTTCTGCTCCTAGCATTGACTATCGTTGCAGTTTCATAGGGTCAGACACACTTCAACGAGTATGTATGGATGGAAACTATTGTTTCTTCTTCTGCCAGTGACTTTATGCCTCAACAGAGAAGGTAATATAAGAACCTAACATTTTTTTTGGTAACTTTGGTAGCTATGAACTGTAAATTTCTAATGATTTTAATTCACCAAAGGTATCGAGATATATATATCGATACCTTTGGTGAATTAATATCATGAATATATATGCCTTCTCAGCGTATTTAAAATGATTATATTGACTGATTGCAGCAAGTCTTGTCCTAACGACGGTGAGAGAACCATTTGTCAGTCCGATATGCATCAACAGAACGACCATCACACTGATCGTATGTAAAATCAGCACAGAGAGGAGCAGGGGACAAGTGTGTCTTCTGCGGTATCAGCATGGGCATGACTTCGAGCACAGATGTGACTCCAGGTTTACACTTTTAACAGAGAATCAGACTGTATTTCTCCACCTGACCAGTTTAAGACCAGAGGACAGTGGGAACTACACCTGTGAGTGTTCACATCTGGATGGAATAAATGTTACCCATCTAAGTATCACTGTGGAAGGTAAGTGGCTGACGTGTCATAGTGCTTCATATCATGTCAATATGTCTTTATAGTCTCCTTAATGTGTAGTGTTTTGAATGCATTTTGATGTATTTCATTTTCATATGTCAGTAATTCAATAAAAATGAGTGCCGTGTGACATTCTGACAGATTATTTTCATTTCTATTGCCTTAGATGACAGAGACCCCAGCAGTTCAACAAAAACTGGTGCTTTGATTGCTGTAACTGTTGTCATCATCATAGCTGGACTTATTGTGGGATTTATCCAATGGACAAACAGGCACAGGTGAGAGAATATTCTATTGTAATAACTGTTTTAAATGCAGATGCATCAGTTTGCAATTATTATCATACAAACATCATAAAAATTTCTTAACCATCAAAGTTAAAGTTAAGTCCTGTCTAAGTCCTCAGTCCACTGTCAGCCCGACACTAACGCAAATTCAGGAACCAGCATAGTCATATACAGTCATGACCTATGGAACCATTCAAACAAGGGAAGATAGAATAGTACATAATGTGGGGCTGTTCTCTGCATAATTAGTTGTTTTGTTTCTGTTCCCTGAGATTGAAGTATTTAGAATCGTCTTGCTTATATATGCATTTTTTTCTGTAAATAAGCGGGAACATTGTGACTTTGGAGAGGTAAAAAAAATCTGTGAAGAGTGTCCTGTTTCACAATAAGTTTGATATGATGTCCCTAAATAGGAGACTATGGTGCAATTTGTTTAGTGTTCATTACAAGTAATCAATTATTATTTTGTTAAAAAGTCAGTGAACATTTTGAAAGAAAAAAATAGAGTAACACGTACAGTTAGTATGCATGTAAAATAATAATTGATTGCTATCAGCACAGACTGATACCCAGACTGATCTAATAGTGCATGCACTCAGGGTTTTACCTGTAAGGGCCTCGGAAGCGGTCACGTTCCTGTGAGAGCTGATAGTTTGAGGTTTAGGTGGTAGAAGATCTTCACAAGTGTTTGTTTGCCTGCTGCCCCTCAGTGCACCACTGCCGATCACTTTAAGTAAATGACATGAATGAACAAATCATCATCTTTAATATGGAAGAATTTAAATATCAGCATGTACAAACGTATGAGAGAATATATATGTCCTGACCGGGTTCATGTAAATGAATTGACTTATGCCCAGACATATTTCTCCCAGATGGATTAATGTGAAGAAGTGGACAGGTTAGGATCAGTGAAGGCAGAGCAGGTGATTCAGAAAGAGCACGAGAGGCGGTTTAAGGACTACAAGTTGAACACTTTAACGGTAAGTTAAGGAGTCAAACACTAGGTGGCAGACAGGATACTTTTGAAGGCAGCAATTACTGCTGACGTTTCACGCAAAGAGCCTCCCCATTAACTTAAGTGGTTCTGTCGGGATGAATTGTGCAGAATTCCTGTTTAACCTCCTTTTTTGAGGTTTTTGCTGCCAAAGGCGACAAATTAATAAATCCGAGAGTTAATTTACTCGGTGTAATACATTAATATATATTCAAAATGTTGCGTTTTACTTAAGCACATTGTGTTTGTCGGTGTCCACAATTCACAGATAAGTGTAATATTTATGAAGGTTTAATCACTACTTAAATCTTTATTTGAACAAAGTTATTTCACTTGCATCATGTGGTGTGTGTTCGTCACCTACTTGTGTGTCAGAGTGTGAAAGTGCCATGTGAAAGTTTCACTGCAGTTTCCCTGTGAAACATGTGAAGCCCGTGAATAGCAACAAGCTGCTGGGACCACACTGCTCTCTATTCAGAGCTCGAGCTCAGGCCCGAGAATATGTGACGGCCACAAAAGCAAATGCTGCAGCTTATTTTATACTGCATGGTTGTCACTAAACTGTAAGACCGTGTAGACAACACTAAACACAGGATTCTTAGTCAATGTTTTATGACCCGTAATATTTATATAGGAATATATCAACTGATTATTTTGTGTGTGAAGATAATATAGTTATGAATTTTAGGCATTAATCTCAGTTTGTATGTTGATTGTTTTACTGTCATTGTCTTAATGTGAAAGCAGAAACGGTCCTACAGAAGCACTTCCTTTAAGAAGTCGTGCACCAGCTCGTACATGGTATGTGGGATGGTTTGAGGTTTCAATCATCAGAAATCAGTTTAGATGTGCTTGTCTGTCCTCATCCTCTCAGTGAAGAACAGAGTAGCTCCAGAAGCAGCTGCGTCTTCCCCGACTATGAGTGGATGGACTCTGGGCTTCGATATGAACGTGGCTTTGAATATGAGGTTCACACTTGTGACAGAGAATCAGGCTGTTTTTCTGTGTTTCAGTGTGTGTTTGTATTTGGTTTTCTTCTAACACAGTTGTCCATTCATACGTTACGAGACAGTTCGCGGACAGGTGCATTCGTAACATCTGGAGGTGAATGTTACAGCTCTGTGGTGAGTAACATAGAGTAACATAATGTTTGTAATGGCAGTTAAGCCTTTAGCTGGTGTTTGTATCTAGCTTTACTTAAAGAAACATGACAACTGCAAACATGACATAAAGGTGTTTCCTGCAGTCATACAGTCATCTGAAATGCATTTCCTGTCCATTCTATTGCTTGGTCAAATCTAAATTGTCTGATTTATTGGCGTGTTGAGTGTGTCTCAGTTTGATTCAAGGAGGTTGTAATCAATGTGTGAAACACAGTGTTTTAACCTGCATAATTTATTCAGATGTTAATAAAAACATTGGAAAAATTGAATTTTTGTGATTTTCACAGCACCACGATGACCTAGATGACCCCTACTCAAGCCTTCAGCATCCAACAAATGATCTCTACCAGAAATTCTCATCGGTTCACTGTCAACCCGACACCAGGACGAAATCAGCCAATAATCAGGAACTAGATGGGGGAGAAACTGATCCAAGCAAAATCTAAACAAAACTTTAATAAAGAGATAATAACTGTGTAATAAGTGTCCGTTCTTGAACCACGGACACAGTGGACTTTCACCTAGTGATGTCATGTTCTGGCTAATAGTTTTTATTCTGTCAAGCTCTTTAGGATGTTTCAGAACATGTCCTGTGTCAGATTCATCAGCCCCTCAGTTTTGAAGTTTGTATTGGTCTTGGGGGTGGCTGAGTTATGCACACACGTTCTGTATCACTGCGTATAATAAAGTTAAGTATAATACCTCTTGGTCTGTTTTCATGACAGATGTGTGAGTGTGACTGCAACATGTTGGTTTCCGTCTGATAGAGTTGAGGCACGTCATTTGCAATGAGCTGCTACAGTAGGATCCCTCTGTTCTCTATCTACAGCTTAGGCTGAGGCTTCTAAATATGTGACGACCACAACGTCTCAGCACGTTACATGATGTATGACTCTCACTACCTACACAAACTAACACAAAGATGTAGACAGCACTCAAGACAGATCGGGTCAAGCTCTAACTGTTGGCTGAAAATGTCAACGTAGACCTGATATTTGACGACCCACCATCTTGTTCATGTGGTTTTAAAGGATAATTAATAATGTGATATTAGGCCCTTATCCAGGAAATGATAATGTGAGTAAAAAACTTCACTTGCAGTTTCAGCTTCAGTGTCTTAATGTGAAAGCAGAAACGGTCCTACAGAAGCACTTCCTTTAAGAAGAGCGTGCACCAGCTCAGACATGGTATGTGGGATGGTTTGAGGTTTTAATCATCAGAAATCAGTTTAGATGTGCTTGTCTGTCCTCATCCTCTCAGTGAAGAACAGAGTAGCTCCAGCAGCAGCTGCGTCTTCCCCGACTATGAGTGGATGGACTCTGGGCTTTGTTCTACTTCTGCCACTGACTGTGTGTCTTGGCAGTGAAGGTATTGTACAGGAACTAGTTGACATAAATGTTTCATTTTTGATATTTTTATTCTTTGTTTTAAAGATGAAAACGAATGTGTTTGAACATTTTATTAATGCTTACATTGATTGATTGATATGTTGATTATTCGCAGTGACCCTTGTGAAAACCATCCAGAGCGAAACAAATGTCTTTCCACTCTGCACCAATAAAACAGATAAGATCATCACACTGATATTTTGTAAAATCAGCACACAGAGTATAAGGAGAGAAGAATGTCGTCTGTCATATCGATATGAACAGGGATTTGAACATGGATGTGACCCCAGGTTCAAACTTATAACAGAGAATCAGACTGTATTTCTCCACCTGACCAGTTTAAGACCAGAGGACAGTGGGAACCACACCTGTGAATGTTCACAACCTGGTGGAACATCTACTCTCCATATAAATATCACTGTGGAAGGTAAATGATTTATGTTATGCTCTTGTTTCACACTTTTGCACATTTCTCAAACTTTTGCTCAGTGCAAACACATTTTCGACTGTGCTAAGATAATGAACTGAAATGGAAATGAACTGAGTTTTGAACAAAACCCAGAGTCATTGTCTGAGTTTATTTTTTCCTTTTAAGCTTTAGAGGAGGAAGGGGTCGGCAGTGCGACAGAAACACCGTTATTCTGGGGCTTGATTGGTGTAATGACAGTCATCAGTCTAATTGGTTTTTTTCTGGGACTTGTCCACTGGACAAAAAAACACAGGTGAGAGGCCATTGTTGCTGGATTAGGACATCAATTCCATTTATGCAGTATTCAGCTGTGTTCTTGGACATGTTCTCTTTTATTATTTCTTAAATGAACAGCATGGTGCATTTATTGCATATTTTATGTAGAAGCTGCCTGCATGATGATCTTACTTTGTTGTGTGTGTTTTTTATATGCTTCAAGTCATTTTGTGTCTTCTTACACTAAGTGTGTTTCAGTGTGTGTTTGTATTTGGTTTTCTTCTAACACAGTTGTCCATTCATACGTTACGAGACAGTTCGCGGACAGGTGCATTCGTAACATCTGGAGGTGAATGTCGCAGCTCTGTGGTGAGTAACATAGAGTAACATAATGTTTGTCATTACATTTAAGCCTTTAGCTGGTGTTAGTATCTAGAACTACTTAAAAAATCATTTTAATGATACCAGCACGACACAGTTAATTCTGAATAAGGGCCAGAATTTGTGTGATAATTACAAACATAACATAAAGGTGTTTCCTGCAGTCATACTGTGATCTGAAATGCATTTCCTGTCCATTTTATTGCTTGGTCAAATTCAAATTGTCTGATTTATTGGCACCTTGTGGAGGTGTACATCTAATCCATCCTAAAGATTCTGAGAATCAGTGGAGTGTGTGTCAGTTTGATTCGAGGAGGTTGTAATCAATGTGTGAAACACAGTGTTTTAACCTGCATAATTTATTCAGATGTTAATAAAAACATTGGAAAAATAGAATGTTTGTGATTTTCACAGAACCACAACGACCCAGATGACCCCTACACAAGCCTTCAGCATCCAACAAATGATCTCTACCAGAAATTCTCATCGGTTCACTGTCAAACCGACACCAGGACGAAATCAGCCAATAATCAGGAACTAGATGGGGGAGAAACTGATTCAAGCAAAATCTAAACAAAACTTTAATGAAGAGATAATAACTGTGTAATAAGTGTCCGTTCTTGAACCACGGACACACTGGACCTTCACCTAGTGATGTCATGTTCTGGCTAATAGTTTTATTATGTAAAGATCTTTAGGATGTTTCAGAACATGTCCTGTGTCAGATTCATCAGCCCCTCAGTTTTGAAGTTATTTGGTCTTGGGGGTGGCTGAGTTATGCACACACGTTCTGTATCACTGCGTATAATAAAGTTAAGTATAATACCTCTTGGTCTGTTTTCATGACAGATGTGTGAGTGTGACTGCAACATGTTGGTTTCCGTCTGATAGAGTTGAGGCACGTCATTTGCAATGAGCTGCTACAGTAGGATCCCTCTGTTCTCTATCTACAGCTTAGGCTGAGGCTTCTAAATATGTGACGACCACAACGTCTCAGCACGTTACATGATGTATGACTCTCACTACCTACATAAACTAACACAAAGATGTAGACAGCACTCAAGACAGATCGGGTCAAGCTCTAACTGTTGGCTGAAAATGTCAACGTAGACCTGATATTTGACGACCCACCATCTTGTTCATGTGGTTTTAAAGGATAATTAATAATGTGATATTAGGCCCTTATCCAGGAAATGATAATGTGAGTAAAAAACTTCACTTGCAGTTTCAGCTTCAGTGTCTTAATGTGAAAGCAGAAACGGTCCTAGAGAAGCACTTCCTTTAAGAAGAGCGTGCACCAGCTCATACATGGTATGTGGGATGGTTTGAGGTTTTAATCATCAGAAATCAGTTTAGATGTGCTTGTCTGTCCTCATCCTCTCAGTGAAGAACAGAGTAGCTCCAGCAGCAGCTGCGTCTTCCCCGACTATGAGTGGATGGACTCTGGGCTTTGTTCTACTTCTGCCACTGACTGTGTGTCTTGGCAGTGAAGGTATTGTACAGGAACTAGTTGACATAAATGTATCATTTTACATATTTTTTTATTTGGATATTTTTATTCTTTGTTTTAAAGATGAAAACGAATGTGTTTGAACATTTTATTAATGCTTATTGATTTAAATGTTGATTGATTGATTATTCGCAGTGACCCTTGTGAAAACCATCCAGGACAAAACAGATGTCACTCGAGTCTGCAGCAATGAAACAGTGAATATCATCACCCTGATAATTTGTAAAATCGGCAAAGAGAGTATAAGGAGAGAAGAATGTCGTCTGTCATATCGATATGTACAGGGCTTTGAACATGGATGTGACCCCAGGTTCAAACTTAGAACAGAGAATCAGACTGTATTTCTCCACCTGACCAGTTTAAGACCAGAGGACAATGGGAACTACACCTGTGAATGTTCACAACCTGGTGGAACATCTACTCTCCATATAAATATCACTGTGGAAGGTAAATGATTTTATGTACTTTTGTTCATTGTTTATTTTCCACTGTGTCCACTTGGTTTTAATTCACATTTGTCAGCGATACTACTACTATGTGGCCTCTTAAGTTTAAATAATAAATAGAGCAGAGGGTCGTGTGATTTTTGTTTGTATTATATTGCAATGTATTTATTTTAGAGAATGTGGAAGAAAGCTTGAACGCTGCCATTGGAAGTACTCTGCTTCCTGTTTTGATTGGTGTAACTGTAGTGATCATCATAACTACAGTGATCCTGACATGTTTCCACAAAAGAGCAAGTCACAGGTGAGAAACGGCTCTAGTTTTGTGAATACTGGTTTCAAAAGTCACTCATTAGCACTGCAGTTAATTTGAGTTTTGGAGGTTCTCCTATTTTACTTAACTGTTCCTGTCCTCTAGTAGTAATCAGCTCAAGCAGCATGATCTTTGCACATTATTGAATTCACAGTCATAATGCAATAATGTTTTGTGAAAGAGTGAGTATGTGTTCGATTCTAATACCTATAATTAGCATTTTGAACCCAGGCGTGTCACTTGCGGTAGATTATTTCTGTTCTCCAACATTCTATCATTGTGCGATCAGTTGAGCTTGTTACAGCTGTTTTTTCAGATTTTTTATAGCTATTTGCACTGACATTATAAATACCAGCATCATAACTTTTAGTTTCATACGAAGCTGTAAAAAAACACATGGTATTTCACTTCCTTTAATAAAAGAGACACACGGTGCAGAGAGAGAAAACACAAAGTTCAATAACTAATGCATTATTGTTTGTCTGTTTGCCCATCAGAAGACAACTACAAACACTGAGCGCAAACCTGGTACTGTACACACACGTCTCAACAGCCCCTTCATTTCTGTGGTTGTTTGACCTTTAATCATTGTTTTTTACACGTTTGTCTGCAGGAAGCACAAGACATCGAGCCGTACAGCACCTTCACAGAGAGAGAGAGTGGACTTTATTCAACGGTCAAATTGCAACCGTCTTACAATAATATTCAAAACTGAGACATGTTTAACAAAAAATGGCTTTTTACTGTAATGTTTTTGTACATTTTCTGTCCCCATGTATGTTTAGCATTTATGGGCAAATAAAGTTTGATCTGTTCTCCACTAGATGTCAGTCTTTTGCTTTGTGAAGCGTGTCCTCATTTATTTTCAATTTTAGGTTTAGTTGGTTAAAATAAAAAACACAATAAAATGCCAAAGGCCACAAAAGTTATTTCTTGGCACATTTCTTAATAATCATCCAAGTGAAATCTTAATTGAATGAGAATAATTTTGTAGCCATTTTTGATAAAATGTACTGTTTTAAGTACCACTGTTACTGTATGCTTCAGTTACTCCTCTCGCGAAGGAAATGATATTATTGTAAACATTTCTCTGCAGTAATAACCATAAATTAAATTTTTGACAATACAGAAACAATATTATAAGCACTTAAAACACAACAATCGTTTTTCTAAATGTCAATTTCAGTTTTGACTAATGCATTCAGCAGAACTTCAAGAAAGTCAAGGTGTTAAGTTTTTTCAAATGTGGTGACTCAGTCCAACATATGCTTATATATAGCTGCATATTCTGCTTGCAGCTCACAGAGTTTGGGGTGAACAGTGCCACCTGCTGTGTTGTACGTGGAAATGGCTCCACGTGTCCTGTAAGTGAATCGTGTTTTTAGTCATATTTGTGTGTTTTCATTCATCAGCTCATTGATAATTATAACAATAATGCTGCGGGTATTCCAGAGGTTTCTGAAAAACAAATGCAGTATTTCTCTAGCGTTTATGGTAAATAGCTAAATGCAGCCATGAGAAAAGGTCATCGTTTCAGTGGTCATGTACTGTGCATATTTTGGCCTAACGCCCTTTAATCGTTACCATCAGCCCTTTAAATTACATCCATGTGTATATATTAGTACACACTAGAAGGCACAGTGGTTTCTTTTTGTTCCAATAATTGGTATGGATGTTTTTCATTTTCATTTTTGAAAAAACACGTTGACACACAAGTTCTTTTGTTTTGTTTTTCTCCGCCTGGTGTTCCCCTGCTTTGACATTGATTTTACCTTACAGAGGAAGTGCTACAGTCGGTCACAAACATTTGATTTGAAACCTCTGTACTCCAGTCAGCAACATACACAAAACTTTTATTTACATGCATTACATACTATGTATGCGTACATGTTTTGTATCAGGCGCCTTTCTGGTGTTCTTAGTCAGGGGATTAGTGTTTTCAACAGGTCAGTTCCAGAGAATATTATTCAGGGTCAAGAGGATGCATTTTCTCAGTGTGAGAGGGTGAATCTTCAGGGAAATGAATCAGCTGTTCTAATTGTTATTCATTTTTCTGCACGACAGCATCCGCCCTAAATCAACACTTTTCTCTGACATGTACTGTATGTGCATTTCTGCATTAAGGCTTCAAATCAGCAAAAGACTTCTCTGTTTGGACCTGGAATCTCCCTTATGTAGGCTGCACCCAAACGGTAGACAGTAACAGAGTACTGATTTGATCAGCACTGATATTTTTGAATGTACTTTATGCGATAACATCTGTGCAGATCCAAATAATTGTAGCATGGTGGTAAATATGAATGTGTTTGCTATGGTGGACTGTGTGGGTGCCAGTAAAACGAGGTTGTTCTGGGATGCTGGGCCAGCCTCTAATTCTTATGCCCAGCTTCATATTGAGACTTTGACTTCTTCTTTTTGATGAAACAGAGCTACAGTAACCAACGACTAGCTGTTCATTTGACTGCAAATGATGACAGTGGCTGCTGTACGGAGTGGGCTGCATTCCTGCCTAAATAAACATAAGAAGGATCTCAGTCATGCAGCCATGTTTCTGTATGTCATTTTATGGTAAAATTAAATTTCACAAGCAAGAAAACAAGTTGTTTTATGGCTAGCAGGCTGTGACTATCTGTAACTGGTGTATGGAGATAAGTTTGAAAGGCAAATAAGCCGGCCCTCTGAGCAAAACAGTAGCCCTATATCTGTTCTGGGTTACAGCCGGCACTTTAATACGAGCGCACGTTGATTAGTGCCACACTCTGGTGCAGAGCGGCAGGTGTTATTTGCCAGGTAGCGCAGGTACTTCCCAGACATGATGAATTATTCAGTAATTGCTGCTGTAGAGAAGTACCTGTTGTTCAAAGATCTTGCACAATACCAATAATCTATAATATAATACTTTAAAAACATGTACCAGCAGGTGCATTTTATTTAGCATTTTATTTCAGGCTGCCAGTCCACTCATGAGAGAAATATGCTTGGAAGTCACACACACTGAAGTAAGCAGTTAGGTTCTTTCCTAGAATGTGACTACGCTAAAGAGGAATTATTGGCTTCCCGTTCATTCTGTTTAGTAAACAAGGGACTGTCTTATGGCCAAACAATCTCTGGCGTATGACTTCTGTTATCATGTGGTCCCCCTCAAACTCCTTTACTAGAAGGTTCTACAGTAGGTTGTTTAGAGCTCTTATCAGCCCCTAATTGTGGTTTAGTGCGTGACTTTCTACTTTCTTTCTGAGTAGTTCTTTGGCTTCTCGTCATGTGCCCTAGGTGCAGCCGGCCTTTTATGTGGCAATTTCAAAATGAACATGGTTACAAAATAAACGCAGTGCCACAATTTACTTAAGTCCAATAACTACATGGATTACATACAATTTTGGCACAAAGACATTTAAAACAGATTACAAAAATCAAAGTGCTCCTATTCTAAATCCACCCATCCACCCGATCTCCGCCCTCAGTGACCTTTCTCAGCCGCCACCTCATCCTCCTGTACTTTCTCTATCACGTGCAGGGAAGCTAAGGTAGAAGGCTACCTACAGAACTATAAGGATGGACTCCGGGTACTTCCTGATGCCCTTCCTGACAGCACTTAAACTGGCCGACCTTTTCTGCTCTGAGTCATCCTAACAAAATGTACAGTCACTGCTATGACATCACCATAAAAGACGCACTGACGATAAAATCCTTTCCCATAATTGAAGTTTCAGGTTTACAGTCGCTCACTGACATCATGTAACTAGGAGGAATATGACTGCGCTACTATTTTTACTGAAGTGAAACAAGGTTTACCAAGAATTTAATTTACATGAGCAAGACTTGCCAAGATTGCAAAGATTTAATACAAGGTCATTGACATAAAGACGTGGTTAAAGTCCGACGGCATCTGCTCGTTTGACGTAATCCCTGAAGTGACAGATGCGAGTGTCACCCTGGGAACCACTTTAACACAGTAGGTGTGAAGCATTGGGCTTGTTTCTGCTAAACAGCTGTCACCATGTTACACACAGTGCACTTTTCCTGGAGCTACGCATTTCAGATATCTCACTTCAAAAAACACACGCACATGTATTCCGCGGGGAATGGGTTTGTGCGAAACCCTCAAAACACCAGAGGCTGGTCACAAGTGATGTATGAATATGACTTCTGCTTTTGGGATTTTTTTTGACCACTTGAGATTACTGGAGTTGTTGTAAAGGTACCACAGATGTGCAGTAAACATACTATTTACTGGACCTTCCACCAGTAACAGTTTCAGTTTAGATTTATTGTAATATTGAAACATTATTACAGTGTGTCTGTGATAAGGGACGTCACCGTTTATGGAGTCTTCTCTGCTGTAGTCATAATAATATTTAATTTAATTTAAAAAAATTATGATATCAATCTACTACTACTACTACTCTGTCGGCTTTTCCCATCAGGGGTCGCCACAGCGAATCATCCGTTTCCACTTCACTCTGTCCTGGGCATCTTCCTCTCTGACACCAGCTAACCTCATAACCAACATAATTATGATGGTCTCTACTTGTATCAAAAAATATAATTCAACAACAGCCTTTTCTTTTCATTCCTGACAAAGAAACAAAATGATTTAATATTTTTATTAATTAATATTTTTATTAATGCCAACTAACCCTTAGTTGGCTCACCACGACTCAGAGACCCACCCACTCAGATCCAGATCCAGATCTCTCTCGGTTTCATTTGTTTCAGTATTTAAATCGGCTCACAGTGAAAACTGAAAGTATTCTGTCACGACAAGCCGAGCTGACAATGCTGCACATGCTGATATTTATTTCTTTGCTTTTCAAAGGTAAGTCACTCTGACAGGACAGGATGTTCTCATTGATATTCAGTCTACTGCTTTTTAAGTTGTAATTCTTTTTTGTAGTGAGATGATATACAGTATTACAAGCAATGCTGTGATGATAAAATAATTTGAAGTAGAATAGGTTTAAAAGACTATTATTAAAAATCCAACGATAAGCTTTGTATTTTATTCAGACTTTTTAAGTTAGAGTTTATATGCCTTTAATTACTTTCACCAACCAAGTGAATATCAAATAGATGTTTGAAGTCATGGCTTACTGACACTCTGCTGTATTTCTTTGTAGCCTCAGCTTCACATATAAGCGCATATGGAAATACAACAGCTGTCTACGGAGGGGATGCACATTACAGATGTGCAGTGGATAACCCAACAGGTGCAGAATTTTCTCTGTTATTGTCTTATAATAGTGCAGATGCTTTTAATAAGCCTAGGTTGGGACAAAGAAAGAATAGACACTTTCTAGATTTACATTTTTCATAAAGGTATATACAAGGCATGGGCAAGTTCCCACATGTTTATGTTCATGTTTTACTGCTCAGTATCTAATTCATCAGCTGCTGTCCACACCCAGCATTTGTTAAATCATTAAACAGCGCAGTTTTGTGATTTCGCTGTAAATGCTGATTTGACACTTGGTACCATTTTCCAGGCGTGCTGCAGGTGACGTGGCAGAGGCTTTTCAGAGACGAGGACATAGAGAACTTGGCAACTTACAGCAAGCGATTTGGACAGCAGATCAATGAGCCGTACAGAGGAAAAGTGATCTTCACAGAAGCGTCCCTCAGCTCAGCGTCCATCACTCTGAGGAATGTGACGTGGGAGGATGAAAGCTGTTATGTTTGTGGATTTAATGTTTATCCTGACGGGTCCAAACGGAAACAGATTTGCCTCACAGTGCAAGGTAATCTGCTGCAAATGCATACATACAGATGACATGAAAATGATAACAAATGAGGAAACATCAGAGGAAATGAAGTGTTAATCCTGGAAATGAAGTCGAATTACTACAGTACTTTAGCAGTACTTTTCTCAGATTTCACACCTATGATAAAAGTGCCAATAAAGAATCCAGTCAGTCACTAATGTGATCAGTATAACTTGCATAATGACAGCAGTTATTGAGATGACATGTTTCAATTCTTCATAAAGGTATATCTGAAGTACATACAAGTCATCTGCAAGTTCCCAGCACTGGCCACGATGAAGCTGACGTGGAGGTTGTGTTTAGTTGCTCAGCGACGGAAAGCCAGCTCCAACTATTGAGTGGAACTTTGCATCTGATGTCAAGCGGGTGGCGCCGCCAGTGGACAACCGAACAGCGAACAGCGACCACACATTCACCAGCAGTAGCAGCATCACCCTGCAAGTACCTCCGTACTGGAGTGGACACGTGGATTGTCTTCTGAACAGTGAAATGACGGGACAGAGGCAGGAGACGATTCACTACAAAAGGCTTGGGACAAAAAAGGAAGATGGTACGCTCACAATCGATTTGGTTTTACTGTCAGAAATATTACAACTGTCTCCAGGGACTCTTGCTCATAAGGAAAGATCCCCTTTCAGGAAATTTCAAGCAATGAGCATCTTTGCGAACTACTTATTCTAGCAGGAGGTGAGCGTATATTAATGACAGATCCTTTTAGCTGTGTTGTTTCCCGCCTCCGGTTCCTTGGAAAGTGATCCGCCTAGGAATTCCTGGTGCCAGACTTGTTCCAGAGTATTGTGAAATCGGCTTTGTAGAACATTCCCAGTAATGAGTATCTCTATTCATTATGCTCATTGACTGGAAGTGATGTCATATATCCATCAGACCCTTTCCATCGTGTCCTTAGAAACAAGAGCATGATGAGCGTTTCGACTTTGATACACCTGTTAACGGCTAACACTGAATACCGACAAATACAGAAATGTTAATATTTTCACTTTATAAGCAACCACACGGCAGAAACATTATCACTGAGAGCTATTGTTTCCTGAATCTGTGGCATTTAAGTGTCACATTGTTTAGTTAACCAGGAAGTAGGAACGAGTTTGAGAGAAATGACGTCACTATGACGGTGAAGCTCTCCGGGATATAGTTGGTGCATTTTAAAAAATACCGATCCACTTCCCGCCACCGGATGCAGCTTGTAAACACAATGTTGTTCAGTCTCAATCAGCTGAGCGGTGACTCATTCCGCTGTGGTTTCACTTTCACTTTGACCTTACAAAAAAAACTATCCTGCATCTGCACAAAGGGAGTCGTGCAGATCCACAGCAGCTCACCAGGGTGATTCTTTCAGATGAGTAATTGGGGAAGATTGTTTTCATAGATTAAAAGTAAGATTACTAGTGAAAAAAAATTCCACCTTCCTCTTTTTAAGGAAGTGACATTTACCTCTTTTCTTGAACTGAACCAGATTGTGTGTGTTTGTTTTATCTGCAGGGAAAAGTCTGCGGCCGCTGGGGATTGCAGTCATAGTTATTGCTATCATGTTTATTTCCTGCATCCTCGTTGCTGTTGTAAAAAAGCGAAAAGGGTGAGATATTTTACACTATTTATTAATATATAATAGTATATTTATCCTGCTTCTTTAACAAAGTCTTTTCTCTCTTCCTGGCAGGTTAAATTGCAACAGAAGGAATGAACATGTTTAGCATGATGAAGATTTTGAGTTTTGTCAACCATCTGTCATCACTGTTGACATTCAAGCATGCATGCATTATAACAAAAATTTACGTGTAAAAATGATAATGTGACCATGAATTAAGCTAGAAGTTGCTAAGAGCCACTTTCCACAGGTAGTTTTCAAAATAGGAAAGTATTTTAAAAACCACCTATCAGATGTACATTTCTTTTCAACTGCATAACTCAGCACTTTATGTTTTGGAAATAAAACTCTATTCCTGTTTCAGGCTTTGAATAGAACAGAAACTGTAAGG
Organism: Channa striata; assembly: GCA_033026295.1. Classification (NCBI taxonomy): domain Eukaryota; kingdom Metazoa; phylum Chordata; class Actinopteri; order Anabantiformes; family Channidae; genus Channa; species Channa striata. The sequence goes on from JAUPFM010000193.1 coordinate 20,467, forward strand.
AACTATGACATATGCTTAGGTTACGTATTAAACGCTGCATCTGACTGTAAAGTTAAACCTTAGTGAGCAGACAAATGTGGTTTACACGTGGAGTCTATTTAAACATAATTAATCACCAGTAGGAGTTTCACCACTTTAATGAGCTGATGTGTTTTGATGATAGACAATAAGGAAATCCCCTGTCTCAGACTGAGGCTGTGCTGCCACCTGCTGTGCTGTGTGGGGAAGTGCTTCACATTCGGAAAGAGATTAGATTTTTTTGTAAGATTTAGAATTAAAACTACAGTGACACACACGAGAGGATCACAGGAGGTTAGTCTCTAAAATCCGGTTCTGTTTATAACAAGCCTCGACTGTTATAAATAGGTTTTATTCTGAAATAGGTTTAAAACATATTATAAATTGTGAATTCCACATAATGTTCTACATATTATAAGTTCTATGTTAGTTTCTCAGTGTGTTAGTAATCTTGCACTTTTCTTGCACTTTTGCACATATTTGTTGTTTGTGTCTAATTCCAATATTTATTTTTTTACACTGAAATAAAATACTCAGCCTAGTTTAATATAAAATACACATTTGCTCTATGATTGTGTTTGTGGAAAAGTTATTATAGGATATTGTTTTGTATAATTGTGCTAATCTTTGAAACATCATTTCAAAGATTAGCACAAACATCATTTAATTTGATCAAATCTTTGTGTATTTTCACAGTTTTTTCTTGTGGATTTGTCTGTATTTATTTTTGTTCTGTTATTTAAAATATGTTTTCATTGTGTCACCTGTGCTCAGTATTTTTCTTTGTCTAGTTTATATAAATTAAGGTTCTTATTAACTAATAACAGTGAAAAAGAAATTGCCTCCGTGCTCTATTATATTTCTGCCACAGTCATGTGACTGTTTCTTTGCTCCTTGTCCGAAGCTGATGTACTGTACAGTAGGAAGAGAACGTAGCATTTGTAATTAGGGAGGGGGGTTTAAATCATGCAGGATAATTTGTCCTTGTTTGAATAATTATAAATATTAGTCTGTTATTAATTTAAAACACAGCCCACATTTCTATTTTAGGTAGTCACTGTGACGTCTTAGTGAAAATGTGAAAATGTATACGATCATTGTGACCCGGTGTTCCGGATCATCCGGTGATATTGGGGGGCGTGAGGCTGTGGTAGAGATGGACAGTACAGGTGTCTGTGGCGATGCCTGTTCAAAACTCCGCAAACATTAACATTCGCTGTTGCCACGAGTGTTTAATGTGTCTCATATATCACATTTTCCGGGTTTCAACGTTAGTGACTAAACGCAGCGTAAAGACTGATCGAAGCTGATCGTGTGATCGATCCAGATCAACTTGTGATCCCTCTGCATCTGCATCTGCCTCCACGGAGCGTCATGTCACGGTTAGAGAAGTGAATCTGTTTCCTCTAATCACTACGTTTGTTTTTTCCAAATTACATTTTTAAATTTTTACGTGTCCTTCACGATCTGTGTAGAAAACTAGTTTAGTTCTGGTGTGGGACGCTGTACCTTCGGCAGAAGTGAACATTAACCCTTAGTCTTCAAACCTTCAATTATGTTGAGTTAATCTGCGTTATTTTGGTGACGTCAGTCCAGCCAAACACACGCTGCTAAAAAATCTAAAAAAAAAAAATAGAAATCTTCGAAAGCTTCAGACTGAACACAGCATGAATCCAGGTAAAGTGGGAAACTGTCTTTAACCTAACCCATGAGCAAATTCAATCAATTTTCAGTTTGTACATTGAATGTTGAGTTTGTAGAGAGAAATGACGACACTTCTATGTTTTGAACGGCCTAGTATTAAATTTTCTTCACTTTCTGTAAAACAGTAACAGTTTTGATATGTTTTTCCGTCATATTTTAATTTTGAATAGGATGTGCAGTGTTCCCAATGTGTTTGCGTGTAACAACATAAAATCTATTGTACAGATTTTACTTTTTTTATACACACTGATATTACTTTGAACACAACTGTAAATGTTAGATCTGGTGAAAAGTGAAGCTGAACCACTGGAAAGAAAAGTGTATTGTTTCTATTTGTATTCCCAATAACCCTTGTTCTTCTTTTTGTATTCCTCTTATGGGACCATGGGGTGCACACACTTATAGGGGGAGAAAAGTTCTTACAGGAAGTACTGACACAATTTTATTTTGAAGTCTGCTGTATTTACTGCGTGTCTGTGAGCTGTACTTCCTCTTTATCCATGTGTTCACCTCGGCGAAGGTACGCGTTTTCTCTGCTCCGTCTAATGTTTACGTGTCTCGTTAAAAACTGAAATGAAAAGTTACGTGTTTGTTGTTTCTTTTGAAAAAGAATGTTTTACTTAGTTTTGAGAACTTTTGTGATTTGTAATTTTTGTAACTTTTGACTTATTCATTTGTTAATGTACTGTGGTACGTCTTTCTGTTTTTCCACGTGTTCACCTCGGCAAAGGTGCGGTATTAAAGTCACCAAAGACAATTTCATGATGGTGTGGACATTTTTTATTAAACCACGAAACTAAACACACTGCGAAGTGTGATCCGCTACATCTACACAAATGTGCTTTCATTCATGTACCGTACTGTCCTTCATTGTACCTCCTTTTAGAATCAGATATTTGATGAAATCAAACCTTATGTGACATTTAGTAGATAAGCCGTGACTTTGATGGAACTGGTCACAATGGGCCAGTTGTGGCGTTTTATATTGCACTTTAAAAGCTCTGACAGTTTTTTAAAAAACATTCTTAAATTTTACTTTTAAATAGCATCTATACCGATATGAAACATTTCTTAAAAGGTCAGTACATTAGTAACATTTCCTTCTGAATGTATGAAGTGATTACAAATGTCCTACTTCTAATCTTTACTTTAGTGTTTTAGTGAATGTGCTCTGCTTCTATCAGTCACACTGACCAGTAGTTAGATGTGTGAAGCTCCTAAATGTGACTGAGATACAAACTAGAATATTGTTTGAGACATGATCACAAAATAACTTAAAATATTGTTTAATATTTAAAATATTGCTTATTTTCTTTGTCTTTGAACAGCTGTTGACACTGTGCTTATCTTCATTTGGCACTGCTTTTAAATCTGTGTGCTAAATAATATACAGCACAGGAATAATGTAATTTATATGGCTTTGATGTACTTGATGACCATAGTGTGGCTCAGACGGTAGAACCCGATTCACCAACAATGGAGTCAGTGGTTCGAAGCCTGATCACCTATGTCCTGTTAAAATGTTTATGACATGATTTTGAAGCCCAGGATGCCCTGGATGTGTGAAAATGTGTAGATCCTTGTAGGTGTAGTGCAAACCTTGTAATTACAAAAATTCTGTATTTGAAAGTATGACCAATATTAGGTGCTTAAAACTGTGGACAGACCTACCTACTAATTGTCAACACATGTAACAAAGTCACTACGAACAGTCATTATTAGAGGTGCTCACTACATGTAATGTCACAACACTAGGTGTTCAGTGATGCTCGTCTTCATCTCATGGTGTGCTGTGATAATTATTGATGTTAATTGTCGTTTTTCTTAACAGTTACAGCTCACGGGTTGGAATCCCTGATGATTTTTTTTCTCCTCCATGCAGCTAAGTTACAGTGATTTCCGGACTAAAGAGGGCTCCATGTTTAATACATTTTGTCGAAATCAATGTAAATGCTTCGGCAGACGTTTTTGTTGTTTAATTTTGAGCAATGCAGAGAAATTTATTTGATAAGAAGAATGAAGACGGAATGTTTATTTCCTGGTTTTTCCACCAAGCAGTCCTGAAAAACCACGGCTACTACACATCTGGCTCATGCACGCGAATATCGCCGTTCTTTTTCTCATGATGTGAGACGGTCTCAAGTCCCGTAGAATACTTTATATTTTTGATGTTCAAAGTCCGACTGAATAACTTCATCTGGGACACGTTTATGCAAACAGAGGCCCAAAGACAAAAATATTAACGTACATATTCAACATTTTATTAAAAACAGACCAAGGCAATACACAAGCACATTCCTTCCGTATTTACATGCCTGGTGCAAACTGCGTCCGGGTGTTGACTGTCACCTTTACTCCAACAAAACAAGCCTCAAAAAAACAATTACATACAAGTTTATTAGTAATGAAACAAACAACAGACAAACTGGCATAGACGAGGACTGCTAATGTGTTGTCTCCTGCTTTCAACAGCTGCCGTAACCACGAGCAACAGCCAACGCTTTCGGAAGTCAGTTACCAGCAACGTGGTCACGTAAAACTGAAAGAGGAGGGATGGCGCATCATGTGGTTTTATGGTCCATATTTGCTTTGGGACTCTTTCAGACAGGTGAGGAATAAATTACAAATCATTAAAAATTTTCTTTTAGTCGAAGTCCTTCCTTTGATTCCATATTTTAGTTTACCCGGTGAAATTATGAATTTTGTTTACAAAGGAACGTCTTTTGAATCAGTGACTTGCTGTAATGTTCAGTTTTTCTCACTGTTCCAGCCTCTTGTTGCCTCCGTAGCTTGTCGGTATTTTTGACTGTGTGTCCGTGTAAATTAAGGGGTTTCTCACAGATCCACTCAGTGACACACTCAGCTGATGATTTACTCATCTTCAGGTGAACGTGAGTAATCTTACACGGTGGACACGTATCATAGAAAAAGGGTCCACAGGAATAAGAGAAACTTTTCAAAATAAAATTGTGACTATTCCAAGTCCAAAAGTAACTAACTCCAAGGCAACCTGTCCTCCAGGTTAATGGTAAATGCTAAATGTTCTGCAGCACGGGGGCTCCTCAGGGTACGGTGCTCTCACCGTTCTTCACTCTGTACAACTCGGACTTCACTTAAACACTAGCAGTTGTCATCTCCTGAAATTCTCTGATGACTCAGCCATAGTTGGTTGTATATCAGATGGGAATGAGCTGGAGTACAGGTCAGTGATCATGGACTTTGTGGACTGGTGTGAAAGCAACCACCTGTGCTTAAACAGGTGCACAGGTAAGACAAAGTACTACCATTCACACCGGTGAACATCCAGGGCTTGGCCATTGAGAGGGTGGATAGCCTCAAGTACCTGGGTGTTCACTTAAACCATAAACTGGACTGGACTGACAACACTGATGCTTTGTTCAAGAAGGATCAAAGCCGCCTCCTCCGAGACTGAGGTCCTTCGGCGTGTGTGGGCCCACGTTAAGGACATTCTATGACTCTGTGGTGGCCTCAGCTCTGCACTACGCTGTGGTCTCCTCGGGTCCAGGCAGCACCGACCAGGACAGGAACAGACTAAACAAGTTGGTCAGGAGAGCCAGCTCTGTCCTGGGAGATGGCTCCTCTGTGGAGGAAGTAGGTGAGAGGAGGATGTTGGCCAAGCTGACATCCGTCATGGACAACACCTGTCACCTGCTGCACCAGACAGTGGAGGATCTGTGCAGCTTCTTCAGTGGCCGACTGATCCGCCCTCAGTGTGTGTTTGTAAATAGACTTGAATACATTTTTTTTGCACATTACTTGCACTTTATTACATTAGTTAGTGCACTACTGTTGTTGCTTTGTATATCTGGGTCCTTTATAATGTGTAAATTTCCCTGTCGTGTGATCAATAATTATGAAATTTGTGGTTGTAGAAACTCATAGAACCAAACAGACATTTTTTTGTTTTGACGGAATAATAATTGTTTTCTTTCATGTTTTTTGGTTTATTAACTTAGTTGGGATCAGAAACTGCAACAGGACAAAGGGAAATATGGAAATCCCCTCTAGGAGGAACTCATGTGTCAGACTGAGGCTGTGCCCAAAATTCTTTGTGGAGAAGGGCTTCACATTTGGAAAGAGATTAGATTTTGTTTAAAACTTCAAACTAAAAATACAGTGACACACATCAGGATCACAGGAGCCAGACGAAGCAGCGAGGGATGGAGCATCATGTGTTTTTTTGTTCCCTATGTACTTTGGGAATCTTACACAAAGGTGAGAAAAAAATTACAAATCATTTAAATTTTTCTTATAGTCGAGGTCCTTCCTTTGATTTTCGTATTTTAGTTGCGTTTTTACACGGTGAAATTTCGTTTACAGAGGAATGTCCGTCCATGAATCGGTGACTTGGTGTAATGTTCAGTTTTTCTCTCTGTTCCCGCCTCTTGTTGCCACAGGAGTTGTTGGTTATTGAAGCACTTGTAATCAGTGCCACCTGTTGACCTCCCTGCTGTCTGCCCATTGGTTGGAAGGAGCAGATACAGGAGTCAGGTGTGTTTTGTGTGGAGCTGGTTCTTTGGATTGGAGGCTAGAGGAAGCGCTGGCCTTGTGTTTTCAAGTGAGACTTCAGGGCTTGGTCAGGAATTTAACGGTGAAGATGTTTTCTCGGGTTCATGTGTTTTTGTTGTGTTGCAGTGGTTGTTGTACCAGTGTCAGCGCTGTTTCCTGTTGGTCCGTCATAGGTTTTTGTGTTAAGTCGGTCCGTCCGGCCTTTCATGGCTGGTAGACAAAAAAGATCTGGGAGCTTGTCTTGTGAGGGCGGATCAACTCTCATTTCTGCTTTCGTTTTTTATTTTTGTAATTTTTGTGTCATATTTCACATGTCTGTCATTACCCGTTGTGGGAATCAACAGACATGGAACGAGCCTCCCATTCGGACAGTGCGGCAAGTGCATCAGAGGGGAAAAACAATCGTGTAATAAATGTGCAAAAGCGTCTGTCAAATGACTAAAAGTAAATGAAGCATAAAAACCTACAATAACGTCCTAAATTCAGAGCTGGCTCTGAAAAGTCACGGAACTTCCCATCACTAGTAATAATAATAGTCTGTTAATAATTTCAAATAATGCCCACAATTTTATTTTCCGTAGTCATTGCGTCGTCATGGTGACAATCTGTTTATACCCTCTGCGTCAATCTAACACGGAAGTGATCTGTTACCTTTTCCAGGTGCATGCGCACAGCAGCTTTTATTTGAATTGTAGGCGGGAACAGAAAGAAAATGACGCCTTATGTGGTTGTTTATTCCCTTTTTGCTTTGGGACATTTTGAGAAAGGTGAGAAAAATACCTTTTATATAATTATAATATCCACATTTAATGTTTTTCTTGGTTAAAAGTCTTTTCTTACATACCTGCATGTTTATTTGCGCTTCTATGCAACACTTTTCACGCAGTGAGTTTTGAATTGTCCGTTTATGAATCACTTACTTGAGCTAATACTTTATAATAATTAAACCATTTAAACAGCTCAATTCATTCGGGATAAAGAAAATATGTAATTTTACACAACGTCCAACTTTTATCTGATCTTGGCGTAAAGATGTCTGAATTTTCATTTGGAGTCACTTAGTTCAACAAAACACAAACGTTTTAGTAGTTTATTGTTATTATAAATTAAATTTGTCTGAAATAGTACAAAAAAACATACAAATGATGCAATACAAATAAACAGGTCAAATAAATAAACATAATAACAGATGTTAACAGTTTTGACATGCTTGAAATCATTGATAACCTGAAAAATATTTGCCTTTCAGAGTCTTGATATGTGTTAGTGTGGATAATAGGAAGGTCAGGAATTAAAAAGGAACAAAACATTACATATCACAAGTTTCATCCTGGTCCACAACATTTCTAATAACTATGGAGTTGTGCTTCGGTTCAGCAACTTTAAATTCTGTTCTGATGATTGACCCCCAAAATTTTATCTATTTGCTGTGATCATTCTGCTCCATAAGTGATATTAACTTCAGTATGATCACATGGCGCATCACATGCTCGTCTATAAGTTATTTGCTTTGGGACTATTTCAGAAAGGTGAAATTACCTATAATTTACATTTTCCTTAGAGTACATGTGTTTCCTTTTGGTTCCTTTATTTTAGTTGCGTCTTTCGGCAACATTTGCGCTGCATATTTTGCGGCACGACTTCATTAATGACAAATTGTCAGTTTGCAAATAAAGTCCTTTTATGAATCACCCTTGAACTTGCGTGATCAGTTCTGTGATGGAGTCGAGGATCAGGCTTTGCAGGTTAGTTTATGGGATTTGGTGAATACTGACCTGCGGTGGACTATTCGGGACGCCAGAGCACAAACCAGTTAGTTTTAGGTGTGAGTAAATTGGACACATTGCTCAGTAGTGTCCGATGGAAGCCCGCGTTAGAAGGAAGAAATTCAGAGGAAGAAGAAGTGGGTGATGTTGGAGTGACTAAGCCAACGGAAAACTAGAACCTGCCAGTGGACTAATACTGTATATTGCTTTAAAACTAAAATTGCACGTATGTTTTTCCTGCAGGTGCAGCTCTGATTCAGACACAGCAGACTGTGCTGGCAGCTGTGGGAGAAGAGGCTCTTTTAGGTTGTAAGTTCATGCAGACTGAAGATGTTCTGCAAGTCACATGGCAGACAGTTTTACCTGATAAGGACGAGAACATGGCAACATACCACAAAGACTTTGGACAAAGAGTGAACCCTGGCTTTAGAGATAAAGTCCAGTTTAAAGTTGCTGAACTGAAGAACACTTCCATCGTTATTAGAAATGTCGTGGACCAGGATGAAGGCTGCTATCTGTGTTTGTTTAACACTTACACTTTTGGAGCTTTCACTGGAAAAACCTGCCTCCAAGTTTATGGTAAGATCAACAGATTGTTCTGGTTCCCCATGCAAAGTAACTTCTGGACCAAATGTGTCATGTCAGAAGTCTGTGTCTCTAACAACGTCCTTCCTGTGATATCTGTCTTTGCAGAGCTGCATGAGCCCGTCCTTCATGTGAGACGGTCAAACTTTACTGAAGAGCCAGTTGTGTCCTGCTCGACCACAGGACGACCTGCTCCCACCGTGACGCTGAGTGTCACACAACCAGACCTCTACTTGTCCAACTACACCACTGTCAGTGTCAAAAACACCAACGCTACAGTCTCTGTCTGCACTAAAGCTGTGCTGTCTGGTTTCCATAACAACAGAGTCCAGGTTGGATGTGCAGTGAGGGTCCTCAGTGCTCCTCAGAAACAAGTGTTTCTTGTGATTCCTGAGATCAGTCAGACGTTTTCTGATGGTGAGAAACACGTCCAGAGATACTGATTTATAGATCGATAATTAACTCATTAATCTGATGTTGTTGGTTTGTTTTTGCAGGATCTGATGAAACATCTGGTGCAAAAAACAGACATTTCAGTAAGTTAATCTTCAGATGCCTCAAGTCAGTTTTCATCTCAATTATTTTGTTCCTTTATAAATGTCGAGTGAATCATAACAAAATTGTCCTTTTTTTCCTCAAAGGATGTAGTTTTGCTGTATTGGTCTTGGCAGTGAGCTGTTGTGTTGGTGCAGTCATCGCAGCAAAAGTCCAGGTATGTCTTTAACCTTCTTGTTTCTGTGTGTCTGTGTCTGTATGTTCAGGTTTAACGTTTCTTAAATCCTTCAGTTTGTCTCTCATTAATTTGGAGATGAGAGAGAGTCTTCAATGTACAACCACAGATACTCAGACATAAGATCCTATTTACACTGTCCGTCTTCAGTTATACATTTTCAAAATTATCTTTTGTTGCTCTTTGCACAGCATCTTTGTATTAATTATTGTCACATTTTATACCTTTCAACTTGGCTCAATTTTTACCTAATAACCTTCCACCCTCCAGGTTAATCGCTATTCACAGCATATGTAAATTCAATTTTGAAATTCATGTTATTCTTAGTATCACTGCATAGTCTTAGTTATTTGTTAATTTACTAATTAAACTTTTCATATTTAATGCTTTGTTTCTCTTTTAATTCAAGGAAAGATTTAAACGCTTCTAATCAACCAGGAGAAATATCAGAGCAGGTGTATCCGGAGACATAAAACCCAACAGGAACAAAACAACATCACCAGAAGAAAGATTTCATTTTGACCAGTGTCAACCATTTTGTGAAAGTATCTGTGACTGTCGTCCCACTGCTGAAACAGACTGAATCAACTGCATCGAAGTTTGAGACAAACGTGCTTTTACTCTGATCGTCTGAGGAGATTCTCCATCTGGACCTGCCTGACATTCACAATAACACACAACGTTTAGACTTTGTAAAACCACATCTGTTTCAGGTTATTGATGATTTCAGACATGTCAAAATTGTAATTTTTTTCTGTTCATGTATTTGTTCTATTTATTTTTTTTACTTCACCATTTGTATCTTTTTTACACATTTTGATGCATCTTCTTTTTAATAAAAAATAAACACATACTTTTTTTGATGTTTTGTTGAACTAAGTGACTCCAAATAATAATTCAGACGTCTTTACTCCAAGATCAGATACAAGTTGGATATTGTGTGAAATTACATATTTTCTTTATTACAGTGAATTTTGCAAAGTGCTTTTTTAAATGGTTTTATTAATGCCACTGCTATTACACCTCCCACAGATACTAATAATCCCACTAGTGTAAAACTTTGTCTTGTGCATTGATCCATAATACACACTTGTCACACTTTTGCTGCACATTTTAGATAAAATTACACAATATTTCCAGTAGAGGTCACTGTTTGTCCAGAATTACTGAGGACGTGTGAATTATGCTCAGATTCATTTGAGTTTATCTTTTTTTAAGTTCCTTCTTTTTTGACAGTGTAAGGTGACAAATCTGTCAACTTTCAATTTAAGAGAAAACAATAATTCAGTTCCCTAATGAAATCTGTGGATGTAGAAACTGTTACAAAAAAAGTTTTCTTTGCATGTTTGTTGGTTTATTAACTCATGTTAGTTGTGATCAGAAATTGCAATAACTTATTGATGTTAAAATCAAACATGAATATTGTGAACAATAATGTGATTTATTTTGAATAACGTCTGGGTCTTTCCTGAGCAGCAGCAGGAACTGTGCAACGCGACCACTGGAGGTCTCAGTTAGTTCCGACTTCAGCTCTCAGGAGGAGTGGAGTGTGTCTGAGGGAGCAGGGAGTAAAAGGAGGCAGCAGGAGCTCAGCACCGCTCAGTCAGAGTCTGAGGAATAATCCACAGATTCTTCTGCTCTGGTTTCACTGGAACTGTAGCACAGGGAGCATCTCCAGTACTGACAGCACAGGACTGTGATCGGTCAGAGCGTAAGTTTGATGTTTTATTTCTAGAACAAGAAAATATCTTTACAGATTTAGTTCCAGGCAGAGTTGGTTGGAAATAATGTCAGATGTTTGTAGTTCTCAGCCACTTCTGATCAACTCACTGACATGCAGAACCTTCAGTCACTGTCTCAACATTGAACTGTTTGCCATTGAAGCTGTTTATTCGTTCTAATGCATCTTCCATTTAACTTATTTCACCTCTTGTATCAGCATTTCTGTACAGAGCTGGAGACGTTTCCTTAGGTGGTCACACCTTCAGATGCATCTTATTATAAAATCTGTATATTTTTTTAAATAATTAACATTCATTTTTTATGTGATAAATTAAGTTAAAATCACTTTTAAAGCAATTGGCCCCAATAGAACAATCACAATTATGCTTAACCTTCCTTAAATATATGTAGAAAGTTGCATGTTATCATCCATCTGTTGGAGTTTCATGTTGTTCGTTGGCTGAATCCGGTTTGTTTTGAACGTTTTAACAGCCCAGTGTCAGACACGAGCAGCATTTTTGTGATGGAAAAGCAGCTCAAGTGTTGCCCAACAGGAGCAGGCTGCATGTTGAAGGCCAGATGTTTGATGCTGTGAAAAAGCCGTAAACCTCTGAGGTCTGGACCTGGTCTGTCCTGTGGTTTAAGTGGGTTTTTCCTTCTAGAAACTGATCAAATGCCATTTAATGCTTGATCCCTGCTGTTTCCACGCTTTGCTCCAGGAAACGGGGCTAGTTGTTGTTGAGTAGATTTTCAGAGGCATCTTTTTACTGTTCCTAATGTTCAACAAGCAGGAGCTTTAGCACAATGGGGTGTTCATACCCAACCAACCTGGTGAGAGCATCAGCACACACACCCTCTGCTGACTTACATACAAACTGCTGCATGTTGTGATCACCTTAATACCTTCTCACCGCCATGTGGCCACTGTAATTTCCCTGAGGTTGGACTTCAGGTATCACTTGTGAAATCTCGGGGGTTTGGTTCTGTCTAGACATCAAAGTGGAAGCTTGTTTTGCCACCGGATGATTACAGGATTACAGGAGCAGGGTGCCTGCTGTGGACTCGCATTACAATCCTCCATTAGACCCCGGCTGATGTTTCTTGAATCAGCGGCTGTTGTTGATGGTGCTCACAAATCGCAGGACCCTGGAAACAACTTTTCCAGTGAACTAAGCTTCATGTGAACGTACATTTTTGTGTTGGAACACTAGGCACAGAGTGTAGACTTATGATGCTCAGGCGATGCTGTCATTTCTAGTGTGACCCACCGACTCCATGTTTCCATCACAACCGACAGTGCAGCAGTAAGATGCAGCTGCGATTGTGCTGACCACCAGTCGCTCAACAAGTCACAATCAGCTGACAGAGGTACGACTGTGTCACAGCCTCTTGATTCTTGTGCTAGTTCACCCTGTTTGTGTAGCCACCAGCTGTCAGCAGCACTTAATGCGGAGTGAAGCTGTTTAAACTCTGGGTCTGTGGTTGTGTTTGCAGCTGCAGCCTGGATGTTGATCCTGAGTCAGTGAGTGAGGTGATGAGCCTGCTTCAGTGTGCGATGTGTGGATCTGCCCTCCGCCTCAGTCTGCTGCTCTGGATGGTCGTCTCCAGGACAGAAGGTGTGTGTTTAGATATCAGTCCTCAAAGTGCACAGTGGGCTTTACTGTTCACTGTGCGTGTGAATAAAAACCAATGTGGAAAAAGCTTCCGTGTGTGACCGTGCTGACACATGTCTAACATCAGGTGAAGTTACAGCTCCGTCCAATGTGAGCGCAGAGGCAGGAAGCCCCCTCGTTCTCGGCTGCAACATCACCAAACGAGCAGACAGCTCTGTGCAGCAAGTCCGCTGGCTCAATGGCCGTGACGAGGTCCTCCTGGCGTATGAGCAGAGTGTGCCGGTCCGCATCAGCCGTCAGCAAGCCAACATCCAGCTCACCACCCACCATAACGATGCCAGCTACATCACCATAAAGAATGTGCAGGCTCATGATGAGGGCTGCTACACTTGTGTTTTTGATACTTTTCCCGGTGGCTCACAAAAGGCCAAGACGTGCGTCAGAGTCACTGGTGAGTCCGGGTTGTCAGGACCTTCAGATTTCCAAAAATATGTCAGGTATAACTCGAACAAATACTTGTCAAACAGCTTTATGCATCAATAGATAGTTAATTGTGAGTTTATAAGATGTTTTGTTATGATAAATCAATGTCCTTTTATTATTATTTTAGTTCCTAGCCTCTTAAGCACAATGCTGCTTTGACCTTTGTTCTTTTTTCCATAAAGACAAATCCTTGTGCAACTGTGTTTAGTTATGCAACTCGTTGTCAGGCAGCATGTCCTGATTGGGGTCACAGAGAGTTTGTAGAGAAGTAGGAGCTTCTTGTTGTTACCAGTTAAATGTGCAAACACACTTTTATCACTTCAAACTCCTTCCTGTTACCACTCAATCTCCACACAAGCCAGTCCTGATGCATGTCCCCAGAATCCACCACACAGTAAGTTGCTTTGGATAAAAGCGTCTGTCAAATGACTAAATGTTCATGTTAAAACACTTTCTTTATCCCTGCTGGTACAGTGTTTCAAACCAGGTGCTGTGGAAGAAGACGGCCGAGACGGGGGACGCCACCACTGTGACCTCCTGCACAAAGAACGGCCATTACAACACAGCGAAACTGGTGTGTTTTGGTGATAGGAGACAACAGACAATAAGCAAATCCCCTGTAGGAGGAACTCACGTCTCAGACTGAGGTTTCGGTGCCACCTGCTGCACTTTGTGGAGAAGTGCTTCACATTTGGACAGAGATTAGATTTTTAAAACTTCACACGAGGATCACAGGAGGTTAGTCTCAAAAATCATGTTCTGTTAATGTTTGAACCACAAATTAAAATGTTGCTTTACAAATGGGTTTTATTCTAAAATAGATTTAAAACATAATTATAAACTATGAATTCCACATAATATCCTGCATATTATAAGTTATGTGTTAGTCTCTCAGAGTTTTAGTAATCTTGCGCATTTCTTGCACTTTTGCACATATTTGTTGTTTGTGAGAAGAGGCTCTTTTAGGTTATAAGTTCATGCCATTGTTTGTTGGTTTATTAACTTAGTTGGGATCAGAAACTGCAACAGGACAAAGGGAAATAATGAAATCCCCTGTAGGAGGAGCTCACGTGTCAGACTGAGGCTGTGGCCAAAATATTTTGTGGAGAAGGGCTTCACATTTGGAAAGAGATTAGATTTTGTTTAAAAATTCTAACAAAAAATACAGTGACACACAACAGGATCACAGGAGCCAGACGAAGCAGCGAGGGATGGAGCATCATGTGGTTTTTTGTTCCCTATTTACTTTGGGAATCTTACAGAAAGGTGAGAAAAAAATTAAAAAATAATTTAAAATTGTCTTATAGTCGAAGTCCTTCCTTTGATTCGTGTATTTTAGTTGCGTTTTCCACGGTGAAATTTCGTTTACAAAGGAACGTCTGTCCATGAATCGGTGACTTGGTGTAATGTTCAGTTTTTCTCTCTGTTCCCGCCTCTTGTTGCCTCAGGAATAACAGAAACTTTTCAAAAGGTCCAAAATAAAATTGTCACTATTCCAAGTTCAAAAGTAACGGTTAAAAATGCTGAATTGAGCCAAACTAACTGCAAGGCAACTTCCTGCTTTCGCACTGCTGATTCAGCGTAGTCTACAACTTTAAATGCTTATTGTTCTGCTTTTATGACCTTTTTATCCAAAGCTCTTCACAGTGAAGCTTCTCACTCACTCACTCACTGAAGGTGAAGCTGCTATGAAAGATGCTCGTCTGACCGACCGGAACCAACTTGGGGCTTCAGTGTCCTGCACGTGGGAAGGAGTTGTTGGTTATTGAAGCACTTGTAATCAGTGCCACCTGTTGACCTCCCTGCTGTCTGCCCATTGGTTGGAAGGAGCAGATACAGGAGTCAGGTGTGTTTTGTGTGGAGCTGGTTCTTTGGATTGGAGGCTAGAGGAAGCTCTGGCCTTGTGTTTTCAAGTGAGACTTCAGGGCTTGGTCAGGAGTTTAACGGTGAAGATGTTTTCTCGGGTTCATGTGTTTTACTTGTGTTGCAGTGGTTGTTGTACCAGTGTCAGCGCTGTTTCCTGTTGTCCTCGTCCTAGGTTTTTGTGTTAACTCGGTCCGTCCAGACTTTCATGGCTGGTAGACAAAAAATATCTGGGAGCTTGTCTTGTGAGGGTGGACCAACTATCTTTTTTGCGTTTGGTTTATATTTTAGTAATTTTTTTTGTGTCATATTTCTCTGTCATAACCCGTTGTGGGGATCAGCAGCCTCAATTCTCCCCCGTGACTAACATAGAATTTTTTGGTTTTGTTCACGAGTGTTTAACACAATGTCTGCTGTGGTTTGTCTAATGCTCACATGTGCCTATTTGTCATTAGACAGGAGGGTTATTGAGGAGTTTATGATGAACCGTAAACGATTGTGACCAGGATAAACGTTCAGAGAAGGAAGAAGTGGGGGGACGTTGGAGTGACTAAGCCAGCGGAAAACTAGAGCTTGCCATTGGACTAATACTGTATATTGCTGTAAAAATAAAAGTGCACGTATGTGTTTCCTGCAGGTGCAGCTCTGATTCAGACACAGCAGACTGTGCTGGCAGCTGTGGGAGAAGAGGCTCTTTTAGGTTGTAACTTCATGCTGCCTGAAGATGTTCTTCAAGTCACATGGCAGAAAGCTTTACCTGATAAGAACGAGAACATGGCAACATACCACAAAGACTTTGGACAAAGAGTGAACCCTGGCTTTAGAGATAAAGTCCAGTTTAAAGTTGCTGAACTGAAGAACACCTCCATCATTATTAGAAATGTCGTGGACCAGGATGAAGGCTGCTATCTGTGTTTGTTTAACACTTACACTTTTGGTGCTTTCATTGGAAAAACCTGCCTCCAAGTTTATGGTAAGAACAACAGATTGTTCTGGTTCCCCATGCAAAGTAACTTCTGGACCAAATGTGTCATGTCAGAAGTCTGTGTCTCTAACAACGTCCTTCCTGTGATATCTGTCTTTGCAGAGCTGCATGAGCCCGTCCTTCATGTGAGACGGTCAAACTTTACTGAAGAGCCAGTTGTGTCCTGCTCGACCACAGGACGACCTGCTCCCACCGTGACGCTGAGTGTCACACAACCAGACCTCTACTTGTCCAACTACACCACTGTCAGTGTCAAAAACACCAACGCTACAGTCTCTGTCTGCACTACAGCTGTGCTGTCTGGTTTCCATAACAACAGCGTCCAGGTTGGATGTGCAGTGAGGGTCCTCAGTGCTCCTCAGAAACAAGCGTTTCTTGTGATTCCTGAGATCAGTCAGACGTTTTCTGATGGTGAGAAACACGTCCAGAAATACTGATTTATAGATTGATAATTAACTCATAAATCTAATGTTGTTTGGTTTGTTTTTGCAGGATCTGATGAAACATCTGGTGCAAAAAACAGAAATTTCAGTAAGTTAATCTTCAGATGCCTCAAGTCAGTTTTCATCTCAATTATTTTGTTCCTTTATAAATGTCGAGTGAATCATAACAAAATTGTCCTTTTTTTCCTCAAAGGATGTAGTTTTGCTGTATTGGCTTTGGCAGTGAGCTGTTGTGTTGGTGCAGTCATCGCAGCAAAAGTCCAGTTATGTGTTTAACCTTCTTGTTTCTGTGTGTCTGTGTCTGTATGTTCAGGTTTAACGTTTCTTAAATCCTTCAGTTTGTCTCTCATTAATTTGGAGATGAGAGAGAGTCTTCAATGTACAACCACAGATACTCAGACATAAGATCCTATTTACACTGTCCATCTTCAATTATACATTTTTAAAATTATCTTTTGTTGCTCTTTGCACAGCATCTTTGTATTAATTATTGTCACATTTTATACCTTTCAACTTGGCTCAATTTTTACCTAATAACCTTCCACCCTCCAGGTTAATCCGCTATTCACAGCATATGTAAATTCAATTTTGAAATTCATGTTATTCTTAGTATCACTGCATAGTCTTAGTTATTTGTTAATTTACTAATTAAACTTTTCATATTTAATGCTTTGTTTCTCTTTTAATTCAAGGAAAGATTTAAACGCTTCTAATCAACCAGGAGAAAAATCAGAGCAGGTGTATCCGGAGACATAAAACCCAACAGGAACAAAACAACATCACCAGAAGAAAGTCTTAATTTTGACCAGTGTCAACCATTTTGTGAAAGTATCTGTGACTGTCGTCCCACTGCTGAAACAGACTGAATCAACTGCATCGAAGTTTGAGACAGTTTTTCTGTTCTATTTATTTTTTTACTGCACAAGTTATAAAATGTATACCCTTTTTACATCTTGTTTAGTAATAAAAATAAACTCATAAAATGTTTGATGTGTTGTTGAACTAAGTGACCCAAAAATAAAATTCAGACGTCTTTATTCCAAAATCAGATATAAGTTGGATGTTGTGTGAAATTACATACTTTCTTTATCCTTAATTTTTTTTCTTTTAAATTTTGCGAAGTGCTTTTTAAAATGTTTTATTAATGCCACTGCTGTTACAGCTCCCACAGATACTAATAGTCCCACTAGTTTAAAACTTTGTGTTGTGCATTGATTTACAACCGTCAAACTTTTGCTGCAGGTTTTAGATGAAATGACACAATATTTCCACTAGAGGTTAATGTTTATCCAGAATTACTGAAGATTTGTTTTCACACCAGTATGAATTTAGCTCAGATGCATTTAAGTTTATCTCCCAATAAAGTTGTTTGTTTTTTTACACTGTAGTGTCATATATTCCATCTCTTTTCCATTTAAAAGAAAAAATAATTCAGTTCCCTTATGAAATCTGTGGATGTAGAAACTCATAGAACCAAACAGACATTTTTTTGTTTTGACGGAATAATAATTGTTTTCTTTCATGTTTTTGGTTTATTAACTTAGTTGGGATCAGAAACTGCAACAGGACAAAGGGAAATAAGGAAATCCCTGTAGGAGGAACTCATGTGTCAGACTGAGGCTGTGCCCAAAATACTTTGTGGAGAAGTGATTCACATTTGGAAAGAGATTAGATTTTGTTTAAAAATTCTAACTAAAAATACAGTGACACACATCAGGATCACAGGAGCCAGACGAAGCAGCGAGGGATGGAGCATCATGTGTTTTTTTGTTCCCTATTTACTTTGGGAATCTTACAGAAAGGTGAGAAAAATTACAAATCATTTAAATTTTTCTTATAGTCGAGGTCCTTCCTTTGATTTTCGTATTTTAGTTGCGTTTTTCCACGAGATTTTACACGGCGAAATTTCGTTTACAAAGAAACGTCCGTCGATGAATCGGTGACTTGGTGTAATGTTCAGTTTTTCTCTCTGTTCCCGCCTCTTGTTGCCACAGGAGTTGTTGGTTATTGAAGCACTTGTAATCAGTGCCACCTGTTGACCTCCCTGCTGTCTGCCCATTGGTTGGAAGGAGCAGATACAGGAGTCAGGTGTGTTTTGTGTGGAGCTGGTTCTTTGGATTGGAGGCTAGAGGAAGCGCTGGCCTTGTGTTTTCAAGTGAGACTTCAGTGCTTGGTCAGGAGTTTAACGGTGAAGATGTTTTCTCGGGTTCATGTGTTTTTATTGTGTTGCAGTGGTTGTTGTACCAGTGTCAGCGCTGTTTCCTGTTGTCCTCGTCATAGGTTTTTGTGTTAAGTCGGTCCGTCCGGACTTTCATGGCTGGTAGACAAAAAAGATCTGGGAGCTTGTCTTGTGAGGGCGGATCAACTCTCATTTCTGCTTTCGTTTTTTATTTTTGTAATTTTTGTGTCATATTTCACATGTCTGTCATTACCCGTTGTGGGAATCAACAGACATGGAACGAGCCTCCCATTCGGACACTGCGGCAAGTGCATCAGAGGGGAAAAACAATCGTGTAATAAATGTGCAAAAGCGTCTGTCAAATGACTAAAAGTAAATGAAGCATAAAAACCTACAATAACGTCCTAAATTCAGAGCTGGCTCTGAAAAGTACGGAACTTCCCATCACTAGTAATAATAATAGTCTGTTAATAATTTCAAATAATGCCCACAATTTTATTTTCCGTAGTCATTGCGTCGTCATGGTGACAATCTGTTTATACCCTCTGCGTCGATCTAACACGGAAGTGATCTGTTACCTTTTCCAGGCGCATGCGCACAGCAGCTTTTATTTGAATTGTAGGCGGGAACAGAAAGAAAATGACGCCTTATGTGGTTGTTTATTCCCTTTTTGCTTTGGGACATTTTGAGAAAGGTGAGAAAAATACCTTTCATATAATTATAATATCCACATTTAATGTTTTTCTTGGTTAAAAGTCTTTTCTTACATACCTGCATGTTTATTTGCGCTTCTATGCAACACTTTTCACGCAGTGAGTTTTGAATTGTCCGTTTATGAATCACTTACTTGAGCTAATACTTTATAATAATTAAACCATTTAAACAGCTCAATTCATTCGGGATAAAGAAAATATGTAATTTTACACAACGTCCAACTTTTATCTGATCTTTGCGTAAAGATGTCTGAATTTTCATTTGGAGTCACTTAGTTCAACAAAACATCAAACGTTTTAGTAGTTTATTGTTATTATAAATTAAATTTGTCTGAAATAGTACAAAAAACATACAAATGATGCAATACAAATAAACAGGTCAAATAAATAAACATAATAACAGATGTTAACAGTTTTGACATGCTTGAAATCATTGATAACCTGAAAAATATTTGCCTTTCAGAGTCTTGATATGTGTTAGTGTGGATAATAGGAAGGTCAGGAATTAAAAAGGAACAAAACATTACATATCACAAGTTTCATCCTGGTCCACAACATTTCTAATAACTATGGAGTTGTGCTTCGGTTCAGCAACTTTAAATTCTGTTCTGATGATTGACCCCAAAATTTTATCTATTTGCTGTGATCATTCTGCTCCATAAGTGATATTAACTTCAGTATGATCACATGGCGCATCACATGCTCGTCTATAAGTTATTTGCTTTGGGACTATTTCAGAAAGGTGAAATTACCTATAATTTACATTTTCCTTAGAGTACATGTGTTTCCTTTTGGTTCCTTTATTTTAGTTCGTCTTTCGGCAACATTTACGCTGCATATTTTGCGACACGACTTCATTAATGACAAATTGTCAATTTGCAAAGAAAAGTCCTTTTATGAATCACCCTTGAACTTGCGTGATCAGTTCTGTGATGGAGTCGAGGATCAGGCTTTGCAGGTTAGTTTATGGGATTTGGTGAATACTGACCTGCGGTGGACTATTCGGGACACCAGAGCACAAACCAGTTAGTTTTAGGTGTGAGTAAATTGGACACATTGCTCAGTAGTGTCCGATGGAAGCCCGCGTTAGAAGGAAGAAATTCAGAGGAAGAAGAAGTGGGTGATGTTGGAGTGACTACGCCAACGGAAAACTAGAACCTGCCAGTGGACTAATACTGTATATTGCTTTAAAACTAAAATTGCACGTATGTTTTTCCTGCAGGTGCAGCTCTGATTCAGACACAGCAGACTGTGCTGGCAGCTGTGGGAGAAGAGGCTCTTTTAGGTTGTAAGTTCATGCAGACTGAAGATGTTCATCAAGTCACATGGCAGAAAGTTTTACCTGATAAGGACGAGAACATGGCAACATACCACAAAGACTTTGGACAAAGAGTGAACCGTGGCTTTAGAGGTAAGGTCCAGTTTAAAGTCGCTGAACTGAAGAACACCTCCATCATTATTAGAAATGTCGTGGACCAGGATGAAGGCTGCTATCTGTGTTTGTTTAACACTTACACTTTTGGAGCTTTCACTGGAAAAACCTGCCTCCAAGTTTATGGTAAGAACAACAGATTGTTCTGGTTCCCCATGCAAAGTAACTTCTGGACCAAATGTGTCATGTCAGAAGTCTGTGTCTCTAACAACGTCCTTCCTGTGATATCTGTCTTTGCAGAGCTGCATGAGCCCGTCCTTCATGTGAGACGGTCAAACTTTGCTGAAGAGCCAGTTGTGTCCTGCTCGACCACAGGACGACCTGCTCCCACCGTGACGCTGAGTGTCACACAACCAGACCTCTACTTGTCCAAATACACCACTGTCAGTGTCAAAAACACCAACGCTACAGTCTCTGTCTGCACTACAGCTGTGCTGTCTGGTTTCCAAAACAACAGCGTCCAGGTTGGATGTGCAGTGAGGGTCCTCAGTGCTCCTCAGAAACAAGCGTTTCTTGTGATTCCTGAGATCAGTCAGACGTTTTCTGATGGTGAGAAACACGTCCAGAAATACTGATTTATAGATTGATAATTAACTCATAAATCTGATGTTGTTGGTTTGTTTTTGCAGGATCTGATGAAACATCTGGTGCAAAAAACAGACATTTCAGTAAGTTAATCTTCAGATGCCTCAAGTCAGTTTTCATCTCAATTATTTTGTTCCTTTATAAATGTCGAGTGAATCATAACAAAATTGTCCTTTTTTTCCTCAAAGGATGTAGTTTTGCTGTATTGGCTTTGGCAGTGAGCTGTTGTGTTGGTGCAGTCATCGCAGCAAAAGTCCAGGTATGTCTTTAACCTTCTTGTTTCTGTGTGTCTGTGTCTGTATGTTCAGGTTTAACGTTTCTTAAATCCTTCAGTTTGTCTCTCATTAATTTGGAGATGAGAGAGAGTCTTCAATGTACAACCACAGATACTCAGACATAAGATCCTATTTACACTGTCCGTCTTCAATTATACATTTTTAAAATCATCTTTTGTTGCTCTTTGCACAGCATCTTTGTATTAATTATTGTCACATTTTATACCTTTCAACTTGGCTCAATTTTTACCTAATAACCTTCCACCCTCCAGGTTAATCCGCTATTCACAGCATATGTAAATTCAATTTTGAAATTCATGTTATTCTTAGTATCACTGCATAGTCTTAGTTATTTGTTAATTTACTAATTAAACTTTTCATATTTAATGCTTTGTTTCTCTTTTAATTCAAGGAAAGATTTAAACGCTTCTAATCAACCAGGAGAAAAATCAGAGCAGGTGTATCCGGAGACATAAAACCCAACAGGAACAAAACAACATCACCAGAAGAAAGATTTCATTTTGACCAGTGTCAACCATTTTGTGAAAGTATCTGTGACTGTCGTCCCACTGCTGAAACAGACTGAATCAACTGCATCAAGTTTGAGACAAACGTGCTTTTACTCTGATCGTCTGAGGAGATTCTCCATCTGGACCTGCCTGACATTCACAATAACACACAACGTTTAAGACTTTGTAAAACCACATCTGTTTCAGGTTATTGATGATTTCAGACATGTCAAAATTGTAATTTTTTCTGTTCATGTATTTGTTCTATTTATTTTTTTACTTCACCATTTGTATCTTTTTACACATTTTGATGCATCTTCTTTTATAATAAAAATAAACACATACTTTTTTGATGTTTTGTTGAACTAAGTGACTCCAAATAATAATTCAGACGTCTTTACTCCAAGATCAGATACAAGTTGGATATTGTGTGAAATTACATATTTTCTTTATTACAGTGAATTTTGCAAAGTGCTTTTTAAATGGTTTTATTAATGCCACTGCTATTACATCTCCCACAGATACTAATAATCCCACTAGTGTAAAACTTTGTCTTGTGCATTGATCCATAATACACACTTGTCACACTTTTGCTGCACATTTTAGATAAAATTACACAATATTTCCAGTAGAGGTCACTGTTTGTCCAGAATTACTGAGGACGTGTGAATTATGCTCAGATTCATTTGAGTTTATCTTTTTTAAGTTCCTTCTTTTTGACAGTGTAAGGTGACAAATCTGTCAACTTTCAATTTAAGAGAAAACAATAATTCAGTTCCCTAATGAAATCTGTGGATGTAGAAACTGTTACAAAAAAGTTTTCTTTGCATGTTTGTTGGTTTATTAACTCATGTTAGTTGTGATCAGAAATTGCAATAACTTATTGATGTTAAAATCAAACATGAATATTGTGAACAATAATGTGATTTATTTTGAATAACGTCTGGGTCTTTCCTGAGCAGCAGCAGGAACTGTGCAACGCGACCACTGGAGGTCTCAGTTAGTTCCGACTTCAGCTCTCAGGAGGAGTGGAGTGTGTCTGAGGAGCAGGGGTAAAAGGAGGCAGCAGGAGCTCAGCACCGCTCAGTCAGAGTCTGAGGAATAATCCACAGATTCTTCTGCTCTGGTTTCACTGGAACTGTAGCACAGGGAGCATCTCCAGTACTGACAGCACAGGACTGTGATCGGTCAGAGCGTGAGTTTGATGTTTTATTTCTAGAACAAGAAAATATCTTTACAGATTTAGTTCCAGGCAGAGTTGGTTGGAAATAATGTCAGATGTTTGTAGTTCTCAGCCACTTCTGATCAACTCACTGACATTCAGAACCTTCAGTCACTGTCTCAACATTTAACTGTTTGCCTTTGAAGCTGTTTATTCTTTCTAATCCATCTTCCATTTAACTTATTTCACCTCTTGTATCAGCATTTCTGTACAGAGCTGGAGACGTTTCCTTAGGTGGTCACACCTTCAGATGCATCTTATTATAAAATCTGTATATTTTTTTAAATAATTAACATTCATTTTTTATGTGATAAATTAAGTTAAAATAACTTTTAAAGCAATTGGCCCCAATAGAACAATCACATTTATGCTTAACCTTCCTTAAATATATGTAGAAAGTTGCATGTTATCATCCATCTGTTGGAGTTTCATGTTGTTCGTTGGCTGAATCCGGTTTGTTTTGAACGTTTTAACAGCCCAGTGTCAGACACGAGCAGCATTTTTGTGATGGAAAAGCAGCTCATGTGTTGCCCAACAGGAGCAGGCTGCATGTTGAAGGCCAGATGTTTGATGCTGTGAAAAAGCCGTAAACCTCTGAGGTCTGGACCTGGTCTGTCCTGTGGTTTAAGTGGGTTTTTCCTTCTAGAAACTGATCAAATGCCATTTAATGCTTGATCCCTGCTGTTTCCACACTTTGCTCCAGTTGTTGAGTAGATTTTCAGAGGCATCTTTTTTACTGTTCCTAATGTTCAACAAGCAGGGAGCTTTAGCACAATGGGGTGTTCGTACCCAACCAACCTGGTGAGAGCATCAGCACACACACCCTCTGCTGACTTACATACAAACTGCTGCATGTTGTGATCACCTTAATACCTTCTCACCGCCATGTGGCCACTGTAATTTCCCTGAGGTTGGACTTCAGGTATCACTTGTGAAATCTCGGGGGTTTGGTTCTGTCTAGACATCAAAGTGGAAGCTTGTTTTGCCACCGGATGATTACAGGATTACAGGAGCAGGGTGCCTGCTGTGGACTCGCATTACAATCCTCCATTAGACCCCGGCTGATGTTTCTTGAATCAGCGGCTGTTGTTGATGGTGCTCACAAATCGCAGGACCGTGGAAACAACTTTTACGGTGAACTAAGCTTCATGTGAACGTACATTTTTGTGTTGGAACACTAGGCACAGAGTGTAGACTTATGATGCTCAGGCGATGCTGTCATTTCTAGTGTGACCCACCGACTCCATGTTTCCATCACAACCGACAGTGCAGCAGTAAGATGCAGCTGCGATTGTGCTGACCACCAGTCGCTCAACAAGTCACAATCAGCTGACAGAGAGGTACGACTGTGTCACAGCCTCTTGATTCTTGTGCTAGTTCACCCTGTTTGTGTAGCCACCAGCTGTCAGCAGCACTTAATGCGGAGTGAAGCTGTTTAAACTCTGGGTCTGTGGTTGTGTTTGCAGCTGCAGCCTGGATGTTGATCCTGAGTCAGTGAGTGAGGTGATGAGCCTGCTTCAGTGTGCGATGTGTGGATCTGCCCTCCGCCTCAGTCTGCTGCTCTGGATGGTCGTCTCCAGGACAGAAGGTGTGTGTTTAGATATCAGTCCTCAAAGTGCACAGTGGGCTTTACTGTTCACTGTGCGTGTGAATAAAAACCAATGTGGAAAAAGCTTCCGTGTGTGACCGTGCTGACACATGTCTAACATCAGGTGAAGTTACAGCTCCGTCCAATGTGAGCGCAGAGGCAGGAAGCCCCCTCGTTCTCGGCTGCAACATCACCAAACGAGCAGACAGCTCTGTGCAGCAAGTCCGCTGGCTCAATGGCCGTGACGAGGTCCTCCTGGCGTATGAGCAGAGTGTGCCGGTCCGCATCAGCCGTCAGCAAGCCAACATCCAGCTCACCACCCACCATAACGATGCCAGCTACATCACCATAAAGAATGTGCAGGCTCATGATGAGGGCTGCTACACTTGTGTTTTTGATACTTTTCGGTGGCTCACAAAAGGCCAAGACGTGCGTCAGAGTCACTGGTGAGTCGGGTTGTCAGGACCTTCAGATTTCCAAAAATATGTCAGGTATAACTCGAACAAATACTTGTCAAACAGCTTTATGCATCAATAGATAGTTAATTGTGAGTTTATAAGATGTTTTGTTTTGATAAATCAATGTCCTTTTATTGTTTTTTTTAGTTCCTAGCCTCTTAAGCACAATGCTCCCTTGACATTTGCTCTTTTTTCCATAAAGACAAATCCTTGTGCAACTGTGTTTAGTTATGCAACTTGTTGTCAGGCAGCATGTCCTGATTGGGGTCACAGAAAGTTTGTTTTACTCAGAAATCTCTGAAATCCTTGAGATAAAGAGAAGTAGGAGCTTCTTCTTGTTACTGTTAAATGTGCACACACACATTATTCTCACTCCAAACTCCTTCCTGTTACCAATAAACCTCTGGACAAGCCAGTAAAATGACACCAATGCCCCCAGAATCCACTGCACAGTTTTAACAACAGGGCAACTTTCTTGATCCCAGGTAAAGTGCACCTGGACGGCAACAAGACGGCCATAAGTGGGAAGCCGGTGACCCTGTCCTGCTGGTAC
>JAUPFM010000194.1:0-45966 GCA_033026295.1 Channa striata
TTCATTGACATACATTCATTTTTGGAGTATAACAGTAATTATACCCAGCACTTTTCCAACGGAACTTATTCTAACCTTAAACCCAGTGGTCAGTCTAAAATTCAATTTTTGTCTTTGTTAGAACACACAATTCCCAAAAGAATGTTAATGATTTTCAGACTAATCCATGTAACAAACACAGATGTTAAAAAATCCTCTGTGGTGCTTTTATTACCTCTTTAAATACAAAATATATTCATGTTACAGTTTTTATGATAATTTAATCAGTCAGCAAAAAATTTCACCAACAACCAGACAAAAGGCAAATCAGTGCACAAATAATAAGAAATACAAGTAAAAACTTAAAACATATTGATTCATTAGTCTGTTCCACAGTTCAGTGGTCAGTGTTGGTTAAAGTTTTGATCTACTTCCCTTCATTAAACATACTAATAACACAGAGAAAAATATGTCATTGCAAGAAAAGGCCCAAATTCACAACGTTACATGTGCGCACACACATTTGTCTTTCTATACTTGTACGGACGTTCGTTCACATAATACAATCTCTAACCCGAACCAAAACCCAATTTTTACACAGACCCTAAAACTCAGTCTTTTGACTTTTGAGAAAAGCCTTTTAAAGTCGTGTGGACCAGATAAAATGGTATTAATACAACAATGGTATTAATACAAAATTTGTCTACAGAAGACTATAAAGACACTTGCCTCACTGTCTTTATCTCCAAAACATCTAACATGGTCTGTCCCTCTGATGTCCTCATTCCTGATCCTGTCCATCCTCGTCACTCCCAAAGAAGAACCTCCACATCTTAAGCTCTGCTACCTCCGACTTTACTAATGTAACTTTTCCTAATCTTAAACGGTGTCATTGCTCAAACGTTCAGTTCTGGTCAAGCATTTGGTCGAACATAGACGTCCCTACAAGTTTGTAAACGTTACAAAGATCCCAACGTCCCAAACACACTCTGTAAACTTTCACAAGTAGGACCATAAATAAAAAAAAATAATACATTAAATAATAAAATGTTGAATTTTTAATGGTATGGAGTTAGATTATGTCAATTTTCTGTGTTCTTTAGGGGGGCCCTGCACATTAATAATACATATGAAAGGATGGAAGTTGCACATTATTTAATTCTGATGTATAGTACAATATATACAAAACTTAAAAAAGCGAAAAAACTAAGGTTTACAAACTTGTATGTAGTATTTCTATTCAGTATTTTGTTGGAGAGAAAATAGTTTCAAATGTATAATATAAAGAGAAAAATTAGTTTTTAAACTGTCTGAAGACAACGAGACACACTAAATCACTGTAATTGTATTTCAATTAAATAGAAGCTGTAAAGTCGCAGGAATCAGTCTGCAGTTCAACTATTAAATATAAATTAAACATAGAATACAATGTACATATAGAGTTTGAAAGTTTAACAACTAAAAAGTACAATTAGCGTCTCCAAAATGACTAAATGTGAATGTAAATGTATATTTCACTTTTCTGTTAAACGTATGTTAATGCACAAAATAAAAACCTCGCAACAATTACTTTGGGCAACTGACGACCAGCATGATTAGATTGATCCAGGTCCCTGTTGGAGTGAGTGTGATCATTTGCACAGAGGCACTTTGCATCAGCAGCACCATGCTCCAGTGCTCTGGGAGACTTTATAGTCCTGAGAGTTGGACACTGGATGACTGACAGCTGTCCTTCACGACCACAGAAGCCACAGAAATCGTCCTCATCCAAAACATGACTCTGATCTCCGTCCTCATCTGGACTCTCCTCTGCTGCTGCTTCACAGATAAAGTCCAGAGAATCCAACTCGTCTCCTCTATCAACATCCGTCCCTCTAAAATGAAGCCCACAAAACCATGATGCTGCTTGATGTTTTTGTCTCTGTGTCCTCAGAGTCCAGAGGTCAGGTCACAGTGACTCAGCCTGGAGCAGTGAGATCTGATCTGGGAGGAATCGTCAGCATCAGATGTAAAGTCAGTCAGAATGTTTATTCTGACAGCTCTGGGAACTGGTTAGCCTGGTACCAACAGAAAGACGGAGAAACTCCTAAACTTTTTATTAAGTTCATCAGTCAGCGACAATCAGGGATTCCAGATCGTTTTTCAGGCAGTGGATCAAACTCTGACTTCACTCTGACCATCAGTGGAGTCCAGACTGAAGATGCAGCAGTTTATTACTGTCAGAGTTACCATGTTATCAACAGTCAAGCTGTGTTCACACAGTGAAAAAGCGTCGTACAAAAACCTCCCTCAGTCAGACTGAACAGAAAATGAACTGATGCTGCAGCTGGAAGCTACTGCAGAGACTGACACACTTCACTGAATGTGCACAAACACACACACACATACACACAAAATGCATATGTAGTCACTTTAATTTCGTGCACATTTTACTTTACACTAATCAGTCTACACACAATAAACCCTAATGGCAAAGTAAACAAATATTATTTTCATTAAGAAAATAAGAAAAACTAAACTTTTCCTGCATCAGACCACATCATGAAACATAACAGACTAACAACACAGTGAACATGGAAGAAGTTAAGACAAACTTAAGCTGAAATGAGATGTCAGAAGGACGATGAATATTATGAAAATATTCATATTTTAAAAGGCCCCAAAAAGTCTGTGCACCTACAGTAACAGGTGAACCCAGCAGTCAACATTCACCTCACACTGAATTTATTTTACACTGTGACGTGTGAACGTGAGTGTGAATGATTGTCTGTCTGTGTATGTCTCTCTGTGTTGGCCCTGAGACAGACCGGAGACCTGTGCAGGGTGGACACTGTCTCTTGTCCAATGACATGTGGGAAAGGCTCCAACCCCCCATGACCCTGAATAAGATAAGGAACACAACTAGGTCCTTCATTCAGCTAAGTGCCTTTCTCCTTAGATCTTCACATACTTCTACTCCTTCTCCTAGAATTTCAGGTCTTACAATACTGAGCAGTTTTCTTCACTTTATAGGTTACTGATAATGGATGAATTGATGTAATGGAGTAAAAATACAGATGTTTGCTCTTGATGTAGGAGAGTGAACGTGAAAGTCGATGTAACTGAATCTACTTGCGTACAGATACGTGAAAAATGTAAATGAGCATAGAATTCGTATGAAGCACAGAAACATAACAGAGACTGATGGGAACTGATGCTGGTGTTGATAATGTTTTAATTTCTGTTAGATGGACCAGCCTGAGAGCCCCCCTCCCAGCCACTACATCCCCTGAACATAATGGCTGGGGAGTTGTTATCGTGAGCTGTCTGATAAATTTGTCTTTACTGATGTGTCACCGACTCCTTTGGACAATGGGAGTGTTCACGTTTTAATCATGTTGTGGAAAAAACTCAGGTCACCACATATTATATCACTTCATGCAGATGATGCCCTGCTTTTTATTTCTAATCACAGAAATGCTTTTTCTATCACATTGGGTAATTTGATTCTAGTTTCTCTCTATAATTAGACAAAACCTATTTAACCCTACGGACATGTATCAAAATCTGACTTGACTGTTTACAGAATTTGAAAGATTTTCTACCTTTAGTAGGTGAAATTCATAAATCCATGAAAATAAAACATTTTTTCAACTTCAGGATCGTTTATTTTCTTTTAAAAATGATTGTAGAGCAAAGTTCAGAGTTTGTAATATGTGATGCATTAATGATGATCTCATGAATGTTGCAGATGTGAAAAAATCTTTATTCTTTTGAAATCACACACTCATCAACTTTAACACAGGGAACAAATAGAGACAGAGAGAAACCAGCAGCTGAGTCCCAGTGGTTCAGGTCAGGACTGGGGACACTGGTCTCTCCTCAGTGTCTGCTTGAGTGCAGTCTGGGAGCCCTGGGTGGCCTCACAGGTCACAGAGTCCACCTTCCCCACTGGTCTGCAGGGAGCCTCAGGGTGCTGCTCCAGCTGTAGCGTCCGTCCTTCTCCAGCACCACAGGGCTCCTGCTCTCCTCCCAGCTGATGCTGCTGCTGCTGTCCACCTTCCAGGACAGAGTCCAGTCTGAGGGGAAGCCCTTGTTGGCCAGACACATGAGCGTGGCCTTCCCTTCTCTAGTTCCTCACTGGAGGGGGCAGCACAGTCAGGGTGGGATGGGCATCACCTACAGGAGGAGACAGCCATCAGCTTAGAGGACAGAGACCACACAGCTGTCAATCAAACCGTTGAGACCTTTTCCTGAGTGAGGGCTGATTTTCCTCTTTAAGGACTTTCTGTCAGATGGTTTTTCTGCTCCAACAGTCACTGACTCACACATTGTTTCACTTCCCTTTAAAAACCTCTGATGTAAATCAGCTCAGAGACAATCGTCAGACAGTTTGACCGAAATATGTCAAACTAATCAGGAGACATACTGTGTCATCGTCAAAAACCTTAAATCTACAATAATTAAATATGTTCAGTGGAAACAAATACAGGAAATTAAACAACAATCATCCGATATTCATCGTGTTTTACGATATTTAAACAGATAAAATGTTCAAACAATTTCAAACTAAACAAAATACATCAGAGAATTTCTGCATTTTCACATAACTGCCTTTATCTTCACTTTGTTCAAGTTTAGGAGAAGAACATGAATAATTTTAACAGTCGTCACTGTGGCACAAAACCCAAACTAACTGTTAGAAACATTTTCCCAGAAGAATGAAACTTTTCTCTTTTCCTCACTTCAACCTGTTTAAATATCAGAAACGTCTCAAGCTTCATTTTGATTAAACAGGTTGTTTCTTTGAAGACAAACTAAAACCTGATCACAGGGTTAATAAAAAGAAAAACACTGATCTGTTGGAAACATCTACATCTGAATATGACATGTTAGTATTTCACATTACATTAAGTATTTGTGCAGAAACTTACTTCCAACTTCCAGTCTGGTTCCTCCACCGAACGTTTCCCACAGTGATACAAAGTGACTGAGTGGTCGTACAAAAACCTCTGACTGTGCAGAGACACGGCTCTGTGACTTTGTCCAACTGTACTACACTTTCAACTTTACATTTACAGCTTCATCTGATGATTCATCCATTGGCTTAACATTTAAATTACGAAGAGTTTCTACATTTTTTGTGCAAATAGAAACTTAATCTACTGGGAAAATATATTTCTAAGAATGTAAAAAATAAACAAGGAAATGCATCAATTTATCCCTTTATGTTCAGTATGATTCAAATAAAAGTAACTCCGGAAACAAAAACATTTTTAACATTTGACTTACTTCCAACGTCCAGTCTGGTTCCTCCACCGAACGTGTACCACAGTGATACAAAGTGACTGAGTGGTCGTACAAAAACCTCTGACTGTGCAGAGACACGGCTCTGTGACTTTGGAACAAACAAACTCAACACAATGAATCTGTTCTTGGAATGTTTCTTCCCTTGGATAAAATAAATGAATAATTAAAAACTGAAATAAATAAATAAAAAATTACAAGAGATTAAAATATTTACTTTTGCGAACAATACGATTTCTGCAAAAATTAACAAGTGAAATCGTGCAAGAAGAAAGATCGATTTTGGAATTAATTCCTATTACTCCCAAAATGAATCGATCTATTAGGAAACATCATCAGAGTGATCATACTAAGCTCATATTTGAGCTTTACAGCCCGGCATCACTTGGCATCACTTTTGAACCATGACAACGAACCAGGTTTAAGATAAAAGTGCATTTATACATGACCAACATGAAAGGTCATTTTACAACCCCCCCTTTTTCTTTGCTTTGAAGTGACGACTAGAATGTACCAATATGAAAAATTACAGGTTTACAATATTTCACAAAACTTTGACCATTTCTCCAAAGGATAAAACTCCTGTATTATTCAGATTTGGTTTGTTCATAGAAAAACTTATGGAGGGAGGGCACAGCATCGTCAGTGGATCTCACTGGCCTGCATGCGAATTGTAAAGGGTCCAGAGTGGTGGGAAGAGAAGTGGTGATGAACGTTTTGATGAGCTTCTCAAAACATTTCATCACTACCGATGTGAGGGCTATGGGCCTTGAAGTCGTTGGGACTGATGCGGTGTGGAATCTTTGGGGTAGGGATACAATAGTTTTCCTAAAGCAAATAGGAATCACACACTGTTGTAGCGAGAGGTTGAATATCTCAGGCTTTAAGGACACGTCAGCAAGTGCCGTCTGGCCCAGCTGCTTTCCTGTGGTTTACACTGTTTAACACCCTCCTCACGTCGCGCTCCGTCACAGTAAGTGTCTCCCCACCTCCAGCTGGGAGCAAAGCATGTGGTCGGTTTCCCGACTCAAAGCGAGCGAAAAAGTTATTCAATTCATCAGCCAGGGTGGTATCGTCACTCACCGGGTGAGTGTATGATGCTTTAAGGGCACATAGTCCCCGCCACACTCCCCTGAAGTCAGTTTGTTGCATTTGGTGCTCCAGTCTCTGGCCATAGCAGAGTTTAGCCACTTTAACTGCTGTACTCACCATGTGAGATGCAGCCTTCTATTGCTCCATGTTCCCAGAGGCGAGTCTGGAGTTATAGGCAGTGGTGCGGGAACGCAGATCCTCATGGATAGCTTTATTCATCCATGACTTCTGATAAGGGAAAACTTTCCCTCTGCAGAAGGAATTTTCTAGTTATAGTGTCCTCCACAAAATGTCTCCACCCACGCTGCTGTGGAACATGTTCCAGTCAGTTGAATATAGCGCTCTTTGTAGCGCAGCCTCTGATTGGCCGGTGCATGTGTCACTTCTTTCAGTATAGGTGGTTCCTGCCTGAACCTTTGTTTATATTTTGCCATGAGAAGGACAGGAGTGTGATCTGACTTACTGCATGTGGGGCGGATTTGGCTTTGTTAACCCTCTTTGAAGTGAGAGTAGCAGTGGTCTAGGATTTGCTCTTCTCTAGTTGGACAGTCAATGTGCTGAGTAAAGGTCACCTTTGTTAACTTAGTTCCCTTTTCCCTTTAGTTCATCCAGCTTGTTCTCCAGTTTTAACACCTTCAATGTACTTGTTCAGTTCGTGTGATCATTTGCATAGAGTCACTTTGCATCAGCAGCACCATGCTCCAGTGCTCTGGGAGACTTTATAGTCCTGAGAGTTGGACACTGGATGACTGACAGCTGTCCTTCACGACCACAGAAGCCACAGAAATCGTCCTCATCCAAAACATGACTCTGATCTCCGTCCTCATCTGGACTCTCCTCTGCTGCTGCTTCACAGGTAAAGTCCAGAGAATCCAACTCGTCTCCTCGATCAACATCCTTCCCTCTGAAATGAAGCCCACAAAACCATGATGCTGCTTGATGTTTGTGTCTCTGTGTCCTCAGAGTCCAGAGGTCAGGTCACACTGACTCAGCCTGGAGCAGTGAGATCAGATCTGGGAGGAACCGTCAACATCAGATGTAAAGTCAGTCAGAATGTTCACATTTATAACAACTATCCGCTTTTAGCTTGGTACAAACATAAAGATGGAGAAACTCCTAGACGTCTTATATACTATGCTACTCATAAAGACTCAGGGACTCCAAGTCGTTTTTCAGGCAGTGGATCAAACTCTGACTTCACTCTGACCATCAGTGGAGTCCAGACTGAAGATGCAGCAGTTTATTACTGTCAGAGTTACCATGAAATCAACAATCAACGTGTGTTCACACAGTGAAAAAGCGTCGTACAAAAACCTCCCTCAGTCAGACTGAAGAGAAACTGAACTGATGCTGCAGCTGGAAGCTACTGCAGAGACTGACACACTTCACTGAGGACACACATACACAGAGCTGCAGCATCAGGACACAGTATTTGACATGATTTTTCAATGTAATGTCTGGGTTATGACATAATTACAATAATGGAAACACTATGCTTCTGGTGTCACTAAACCTCAAATGTTTGTCTTTCCTAGACTTCACTGTCTCAGCAGACAAGTGGACTCCGAGAAGGTTAAGGCAGTGGCCTGTTCAGACAGATGTGAACAAGTTTTTACAGGGACTTCATCTGTGGATACAGTCTCGGGGGCCTCACCTCTTATGCAACTCACCTTGACCAACATCCCTTTTCGGTGGTTTTCCTGTGCGGAGACAGCTTTCAAGTAACCCAAGCAGAGGTTCACCTCTGTTCCCATTCTCACGCTCTAAGATTCTTAGCGGTGGTTGATAGTAAAGGTAGATGCTTCCATCACTCTGATAGCAGCAGTCTTTCTCAAAGGTCCACTGTCGACAATAAATGGAATTCTTGTCTCCCACAGAGAAGAACTATGATGCTGGTAACAGGGAGTTGCTGGCCAGCAAACTCCACTGGAGGAGTTGCATCACTGCCCCGAAGGAGTGGAGCAGCCTTTCATCGACATATCCAAAGAGAGAAGAGACTAAAGTCTCAAGCCAGGTGGGCCCTATTCTTAACCCGATTCAATTCCTCCATTGTCACAACGTGGCTCAACAGTATGTGACAAGGGAGGGAGGCCACACAAGGTTCTCCAACAAGTCCTCTTTTAATTGAAGTCATAAAGTTACAATTTTGTGTTTGTGAGCATATCAGTGCAATGCAATGTTGGATGGGAAATGTAAAAACAGTGTCAATCTGTAAATAAGACAGAGGATGAGTTCAGCACGCAGGCTCAGGGGAAGAGACAGAGCAAAAACTAATACTGTCATCCTTGTAGTTGACCAAACTTCAAAGATGGCTCACTTCATCCCTCTACCCAAGTTACCTACTCCTAAAAGTTAAAACTGTTAAAATAACGCTGAACCATGTTTTTCACATTCATGGCGTACCTGCTGACATGGTCTCTGACACAGGATCCCAATTTTCAACTACATTCTGGAAAGTTCTGCCACCCACAGACTGAATGGATAAACACCTTCTCTACATAAGCCACTGGATTCATTCTGTTTCAAGGAGCCTATGGCTATGAAGTGTTCCTTCAGTCCTAACTTTTATCAGCTGCTGCAGAAGGACTTGGCTAAAGGCCACAAAACCATTCTAAGGGCCCAACAGCAAATAATGTCGCTGCCAATAAATGAGGCACTCCCAGGACACTGGTGTGGTTCTCTGCCCAGGACCTCCAGCTCAAGGTGGACTCCAGGAAACTAGCTCCACATCACTAAGGTGGTAAATCCAGTGGCACTGAGCCTCACATTTCAAAAGGCTCTTGAAATTCACTAAGACCAGTGCTCTCCTGCATGTTGTTACAATTTTCCCTCTTTGTATTTATTATAACCATCACTTTTTGCCAGATTGTTGCCTAAGCTCCAGGATAATAATTGTGTTTCTCAATGCCATGAATGTAAAGTACCAGTACCATGAATGATTAATGGTACTGATTATCATCGTTATCGATGGCATGAATCATGTGATGGTTCAAACCAGTTGATACAGTGTCATGTGAACGTTCTTCTTCAAAAGTTGGAGAAGTGGTCAGTAAGAAAAACACAGATTCAGTTGAACTACAGTGAAAAATTATTGCTTCTTGGAAAATCTTCATCCGAGGCGCAAAATCACACCCTGCCATGTTCCACTTAACACACCCTATCATCCCCAAGCTGCCTTCTCCCAAATATCAAATCATTCACACTATAGTTACACTCCTCACATGTTTAATAAGACACTGTTTTGCTGTCTCCTATTTTGCCACTAGATATCAATGAAAATAAGTTTTGAACAAACCCATTTTGTAAAGTGGTTATAGGGGTGTCCAAACTACGCCCGTGGGTCAGTTTTTATTGGCCCCAGCAAATTCTGAAAATATAATTGAATATGGCCCGCACATGGCGCTTGAGCTCAACTCTGTTGCACTTCTCAGTTTCAACACTAAATGAAGCCAGTCACAGAAAAGGTGCTTCTCCACTAAACAAAATTAAGCAAAGAAAAATATTTACCACGAGTCACCAGAAATGGCAGCACCGAAAAAACGCAAGATAGCAAGTGAGTGTAGAAGATTTCAAACACGGTGGGAAAATGAATATTTCTTTAAAGAAATCAACGGAAAGTGTGTTTGATTTGCAATGAAGATGTTGCCGTGATGAAAGAGCATAATGTCCGTCGGCACTATGAGACCAAGCATCAGAGCTACGATCGCATACACAGGTGCCGAACGAGCAGAGAAATTCAAGCAAATGGCAGCTAGCCTGCAAGCTCAACAACAGTTTTTTTTTTTTCGTGCTAACAAAATACAGGAAAACGCCACAGCAGCAAGCTATGAAGTCGCACAACTTAATGCCCAGCATGGCAAACCGTTCTCAGACGGTGATTTCATAAAGCAGTGCCTCATCAAAGTCACAGAAGTAATGTGCCCGGAAATAGTGCAGGATTTCAACAACGTGAGCCTCTCCAGAAATACAGTGGTGTGGAGAATCGAGGACTTGTCAGCTAACCTGAAACTTCAGCTGAGAGAGAAAGCTTGTGCTTTTGATTTTTACTCGATAGCATGCATTGAGAGCACAGACGCCACAGACACCGCACAGCTTTTAATTTTTTTGCGGGGAGTCGATGATAATTTTTGCTGTACGGAGGAGCTGCTTGATATGATGAGCCTAAAAGGCACAACGACGGGTGGAAATATTTTTGACGCTGTGTCAGAGGCAGTTGAAAAGATGGGGCTTAAATGGGACAAGCTCTGTGGAGTAACAACGGATGGAGCTCCGGCCATGACGGGTGAGCACAAAGGAATGGCATCCATGGTGTGCATCAAGGTAAAAGAGAGCGGAGGTGAGGCTGTTAGGATGCACTGTATAAACCACCAAGAAGCACTGTGTGCCAAGACTGTCCAGCTGGGCGATGTGATGAGGACTGTACCACAGGGAATTTCAAGCTTTCTTATCTGACATGGATGCTGAATACGAGGATGTACTCTACCACTCGGATGTGCGCTGGCTCAGCCGCGGCTCTTTGCTGCAGCGGTTTTATTCGCTGAGATCAGAAATCGACAAGTTTTTTGAAAGAGAAGGGCCGAAGTCTTCGTGAACTGAGTGACCCTCTGTGGCTGGCAGACCTGGCATTTTTAGTTGATCTCACTCATCATCTGAATACACTGAACAAGAATCTACAAGGCAAAGAACAGCTGGTGTCACACCTGTATGCGCACATGAAAGCCTTCTGCCGCCTGTTAGAGACACAACTACGAAGCTTTAATGCTGCACACTTCCCTGCGCTGTCTGAAATCAAGTCTGCTGTTCCAAAGGCAGACCTTTCTGCTAAAAAGGAGAAATATGCTTCTGTAATTACATCTCTCGTGACAGAATTCAACCAGCGTTTTCAAGATTTTTCTGTCATTGAAAAACAAATCAAGCTGTTCTCGACCCCCTTCCTGTTGGAAGCAGAAGAAGTGGAGGAGAGTCTGCAGTTAGAACAGATTGAAATGCAATGTGATGATTCCCTGGAGAGTCAACATCAGCTTCTCTCCCTCCCTGACTTCTATCAGAGTTTGGATCATGCCAAGTTTCCTCTGATGAGACGCCATGCAAAAGAATGATGAGCCTATTCGGCTCAACATACATATGTGAACAAACATTTTCTCTTTTAAATCAGAACAAAGCAGACTGAGATCCAGAATGAGTGATGGCCATCTCTGTGAAGTCCTTCGTGTCTAAACCACCAAAATTTCTCCTGACATCCCAGCCATCCTTCAATCCAAAGAGCAGCATAACTGCTCCCACTGAGAGCAATGTTCTTCACATTATAGGTGAGTTAGAAATACACACAGTAATCATGTGTCAGTATGTCACCTCTTGTGTGTGGCCCGGCCTTTGCTTATTTTTCTGTATTTGGCCCTCACCAAAAAAACTTTGGACACCCCTGGGTTACATACTGGTTCATTGCTTCATTTGCACATCACTAGTTCAGAGAATCAGATAGTTAAACCAAACCACAGTTATACCAGGGCTTTAGGCTTCTCTGCCAAGTCAGCAGATAGAACGACAGTGATATTTTAAGGCTACATGGTGAGAAGAGGCTGGAGTTTCTGTAGGTGAGCGAACATGGGAGCTTCAATGGGGAGTGAGGGAGGCACAGGCTAAAATGATCGAGCCTGACGATGTGTGGTGAAGTCACAAAGATGAGCACGGACCAGGAAGTGGAACTGAGGGACTAGAAAATAAAAGCTACATACAGGAAGTGAAGCTGGTGACCATGACTAATGACGTTAGTGATGGTTTGTGTTTGCTCTCTTCATGTAAACCCGAGTCATTCCTTCACTATTGGGATAGAGTCCAGCTGCATTACTGAAACATTCAAACTAATATTATTTGCAACATTTTTCAAACTCGTTTAGCTTTGGGAATATTAGTTAGAGGGATTTTAGTCTGGGTCATAACTGTCAAGCCGTTAGAAATTTCAAATCTCTGACAAAAAGTTGCAGTAAGATCTGCAGCTACAGACATTCAAAGAGAATTCATGAAGAATATGGTTTAATGACCATTACAATCTTTTAAAGTTAGGTTCCTCCACTGATGGTGCAGCGCAGTGACACTTAAAAACAAAACCAGTTTCCAGAAGATTTATTTATAATGATGAGTTAAACTTTGTGCAGCTGAAAACTACGAAAAGTATTAACATTTTTATCGAGAAATTGTTTCTGAGCTAAAGGCATGAGTTTCTAATCGAACAGTCTAAGTTAAATCTAATCCAAAATGTATTATTAATCAATTCAGGAATTAACATGAAGAATTTCTGTCCAAACTTAAAAAGCCATAAAGTTTGAACCATTGAAAGGAAAATCATCATCACAGTCACCCAGTGTGATCATTTGCATAGAGTCACTTTGCATCAGCAGCACCATGCTCCAGTGCTCTGGGAGACTTTATAGTCCTGAGAGTTGGACACTGGATGACTGACAGCTGTCCTTCACGACAACAGAAGCCACAGAAATCGTCCTCATCCAAAACATGACTCTGATCTCCGTCCTC
Organism: Channa striata; assembly: GCA_033026295.1. Classification (NCBI taxonomy): domain Eukaryota; kingdom Metazoa; phylum Chordata; class Actinopteri; order Anabantiformes; family Channidae; genus Channa; species Channa striata. Next base: position 12,889 of record JAUPFM010000194.1, read on the forward strand.
ATCTGGACTCTCCTCTGCTGCTGCTTCACAGGTAAAGTCCAGAGAATCCAACTCGTCTCCTCTATCAACATCCGTCCCTCTGAAATGAAGCCCACAAAACCATGATGCTGCTTGATGTTTGTGTCTCTGTGTCCTCAGAGTCCAGAGGTCAGGTCACAGTGACTCAGCCTGGAGCAGTAAGATCTGATCTGGGGGGAACCGTCAGCATCAGATGTAAAGTCAGTCAGAATGTGCATGATGGGAACCATTTAGCCTGGTACCAACAGAAAGATGGAGAACGTCCAAAACTGCTTATTTATCTCATCAGCAATCGAGTATCAGGGATTCCAGCTCGTTTTTCAGGCAGTGGATCAAACTCTGACTTCACTCTGACCATCAGTGGAGTCCAGACTGAAGATGCAGCAGTTTATTACTGTCGCAGTGCCCACAGCATCAACAGTCAGTGGTTCATCACACAGTGAAAAAGCGTCGTACAAAAACCTCCCTCAGTCAGACTGAACAGAAACTGAACTGATGCTGCAGCTGGAAGCTACTGCAGAGACTGACACACTTCACTGAATGTGCACAAACACACACACACCCACACACAAACATTTTGTATTGCTTTTCATTGACATACATTCATTCAGTATGACAACAATTATATCCAGAACTTTTCCAACACACCTTATTCTATCCTTAAACCCAGTGGTCAGTCTAAAATTCAGTTCTGGTCTTTGTTAGAACACACACGTCCCTTCAAGAGTGTTAATGATTTTCAGACTAATCCATGTAACAAACACACACGTTAAAAAAAATCCTCTGTGTTGCTTTTCTCGCCTCTTTAATGCAAAATATATTTATGTTACGGTTTTTATGATAAATATAGTCACTCAGCAAAAAATCACACCAACAACCAGACAAAACGCAAATCAGTGCACAGATAATATGAAATACAAGTAAAAACTCAAAACATATTGATTCCTTAGTCTGTACCACAGTTCAGTGGGCAGTGTTGGATAAAGTACTGAGCTGTTTCCCTTCATTAAACATACTAATAACACAGAGAATATGTCATTGCAAGAAAAGTCTCAAATTCACAATGTTACATAAGAACAACATCAGAGTTATCATCAACAACTTGAAATTACACATTTCCATATATTTTAATCATTATATGGAATAAAAATTCACAGTGGGACAAAAAATGTAAGAAAATTATTGATTTTGAAATACAGTGTGTGAAAAAACAGTTGTAATTATATTTAAGTATAAATTCAATATATAATACAATGCACTTATTTATAGAATGTGATAGTTTAGCGAATCAAAAGCACAATTGGCACTCGTTTGGTTTCTCCAGCAAATGTTGATAAAAAATTCATGAGTCGTATAAAAAATTCTCAATGCAGAACAAAACCACTGATAAGATAAGATAAGATAGAACTTTATTAATCCCACAGTGGGGAAATGCTTGTGTTTTTAGCAGCCATAGACAAGGAAAACTAATATATATATATATTTACATTGGAAAATATAACAGATGAATAAATAAAAATATACAAGTGAAAATTGCACATTGTGTGTCACTGCAGTGACACATTAAACAGTCTTATGGCTGTGGGGAGGAATGATTGACAGCAGCCTCCTTCCTGCGCTGTGGGTGTAACAGTCTAGTGCTGAAGGAGCTGCTCAGAGCCTCCACAGTGAGGTGCAGGGGGTGGAGGGGTTATTATCCATGATGGATGTTAGTCTGTCCGCCACCTCCTCGATGGAGTCCAATGTGCAGCCCAGGACAGACCCGGCTCTCTTAACCAGCTTGTTAACTCTCTTCCAGTCTCTGTCCGTGCTGCTCCCAGCCCAGCACACAACACCATAGAGGACTGCTGAGGCCACCACAGTGTCTCTCTGGACACCCCAAAGGACCTCAGTCTCCTCAGCAGGTGGAGGCGACTCGGGCCCTTCCTGTACAGAGAGTCTGTGTTGTTCGTCCAGTCCATTGTTTTGTTTAGGTGGACACCAGGTATTTAAAGGTGTCCACAGTCTCAATGTCTGAGCCCTGGATGCTCACCGGTGTGTGTGGTGGAGGGTTTCGTCTGAAGTCAAGCACTAACTCCTTTGTCTTACTGGTGTTCAGGAACAAATCATTGTTCTCACACCAGTCCACAAAGTCCGAGATGACCCCCCTGTATTCCTGCTCATTCTCACCCAATACACAACCAACCATGGCTGTGTCGTCCGAGAATTTCTGCAGGTGACAGAGGTGGGAGCTGTACTTGAAGTCTGACGTGTAGAGTGTGAAAAGAAAAGGGGAGAGCACAGTCCCTTGAGGTGCCCCCGTGCTGCAGACGACCACATCTGACACACAGTCCCGCAGCCTCACAAACTGTGGCCTGTCCGTGAGGTAGTTGATGGTCCAGGCAGCTAGATGTTGGTCCACGCCTGCTACCTCCAGCTTCCCCCTCAGCAGTGATGGCTGGATGGTGTTGAAAGCACTGGAGAAGTCAAAGAACATGACCCTTACAGTACTCCCAGGGGACTCCAGGTGAGACAAGGCCCGGTGCTGCAGGTAGATGATGGCGTCATCCACCCCGATGCCAGGTCGATAGGCAAACTGCAGCGGGTCCAGTGCTGAGCTCACCTGAGTGCGGAGGCAGCCGAGGATGATCCTCTCCATAGCCTTAATCAGGTGGGAGGTTAAGGCGACAGGTCTGTAGTGGATCGGCTCCTTGGGATGTGATACTTTTGGAACCGGAACCAGACAGGAAGTCCGCCACAGCACGGGTACTTTCTCCAGTCTAAGGCTCAGGTTGAATAGTGACAGAACAACCTCACAGAGCTGGTCTGCACGCTCCCTGAGGAGCCTGGAGCTGATGTTGTCAGGGCCTGTGGTCTTCCTGGCCTTAGTCTTCCTGAACTCTCTCCTAACCTGGTCCACAGTGAGGCAGACGGGGGTGGGCGGTGACTGGTCTGGAGCTGTGGGTTGTTGGGAGCCCTCTGCTACAGTGGGAGGAGGGGCAGAGTGGTCTGCATGGAGCTGAGGTGTGAAGAGCTGCAGCTGGGAGGAGACGACTGGACTGGAGCTGAGGTGTGAAGAGGGGGCCGTGTGAGTGGGGGCTTGGGACTGGACAGAATCAAATCTGTTAAAAAACAGATTTAATTAATTTGCTAAAAGAAATTGAACAAGTGGTTGTATGATATTGTTAGCTGATGTAAAAGTGACCACATCACAGCCATATTATCAGGAAGAGTAGTTTGGGTGGACCCAGAAAAGAGCTACACACGAGTGAATGGAAGGAATAGTTTATTGTATTAAATGAGTGGATGACGTGGTGGGGAATGAATGGAATATATGAATGGACAACAAAACCTGAAATGACCAATCCTAAGTAAACGGATAAATTGAGCAGGTATGCAAGCGTGTGTGATGAATTTGGGCTAGAGGAAAGGAGTCTAGTCACTATTTACCTCTAAGTAACAGAAATTATATCTTAGAAACTCTAGACATAAACCTCATAAAGGCTCCATTGTTTTATCGGCTGTACAGACACCAGACTTTCCATAAAATAGAGAGAGATATTTGTACTTTGCCTGGGATCTGCTGGAGGTTGTTCTGCCAAGTTATGCGTCAATCGGTACTGGTTCTTTTGTAGAGCGGTTCTGTTAACAGGCGAGCTATCAGAGCAAGGATCCGCTGTGGCTGCAGAGATTTCTTCGGCCCACAGGAGCGTTCACCTGGTCACATAGCAGGCTCCAGAAACGTGGTCTGGTTCTGCTGGTGGCTGAGCCCAATTACAGAGGCGCTGGTCGTCCGGTCCGAAACAGAGCCGTTTGGAGCCGAAGATGTTGAATTAAAATAATTCAACAAAAATGGTTGATAAAAATATGGCTATTTAATAAAAACCTCGGGCTCAGTCTGGACTAACTTTGAAGGATTTTCTAATTCTAACAAAAAGTTCGAAGTTTGGCTTGGAGTTCCGATCGTCAAAAATAACTAATACAAAAATCGGCAGCGCTTTAAAAATAGTGTGAAAAGTTACAAACGAGAGAATTGACGACAAAAAGTAATTTGAACAACTTCAGCTAAGTTTTCTTAACTGAGGCACATTTCTTCTTCAGGATGGAATTCAGAAGTTGTCTAAAAGTTCGAAGTAGAAGTGAGCTGGAACTCCGCGGGAACTCTGGAACTCTAACAAAGGAATTTTAACTTTATTTTTTTACATTGGGGCGTCGCCAAGACTATGAGGCGTTGCTGCTGAATTCAAATTAACCGCGGAGGACAGAGCTAGTCCCTCCTCTAGATCACATTAAATCCTTTGTTCGGTTTAATCACACAAAGTCAAGTATAGATTTCTCTTTTCATCAAGCCCAAAATCTCATACTATAAAACAAAGCAACATATTATAATTGTTATACTGTGCAAACTCCTATGGAGGTTAAAATGCTTAAAACAACATGATTGCTGCGTGTAATAGTTAACGTCTCATTTTAACATACATGTGATAGTCCTGATTAGACAATTAGATGAAATCCAATGATTATTACATGGGAAATTAGCTTTGTCTAATACTTATTAATACGCGTTAAGAACACACAACAACAATTAGGAATTCAGTCATGCATTATCTGGACATCGTAGAGAATTAATATAACATGACATGATCACGTTTACATAACTGAGGCGTGCATGAATATGTAACATGTATGTGTAATATACAGAATTGACGGAAGAATATGACATCGTGTTTTAACTTTCAGACAACAAATTAATGCCGTTTAATTTCTTTCTATAGACGAGTATCTTCGGGATGCACTTATAATTTCCACCCAAGGGTGGCAATGTTGTGCCGTGCTACTCTCTCGTCATTCTCAATTAAAACTTTTATTTTATAACTCCGTCATTTCTCGTGTAGAAAGGGTGGTGTCATGTCAATTCATTACTGTCAGAGTTTCCATGTTATCAACAGTCAGTATGTGTTCACACAGTAAAAAAGTATGGCTGATTTTATTAGACAACCAAAAGATTGACAATCCAGAGTTGAGCCTAGGACGCAGAGATCCAGTCCTACACGCCTCTCTGCAGTATCCTTACCGCCGTTACCCCCCCACAACTCCCACATTCCTATAGAAACTGTGTCTGTTCCCCGATTAACTAAATTTTACAAACTAAAAATGATCACAAGAGGAGTTAATCATAATAACTTAATAAAAATCAGGACTGCTCCTCTTACTGAACAAAAAAAACTAAAACACTTAAATGTGGATTATTAAATATCAGATCTCTCTCATCTAAATCTCTGTTAGTAAATGACTTGATAAGTGATCATCAATTCGATTTATTTTGTCTCACCGAAACCTGGTTGCAGAAGGAAGAATATGTTAGTTTAAATGAGTCAACCCCCCCAAGTCATATTAACTATCATGTTCCTAGAAGCTCAGGCCGAGGTGGAGGAGTAGCAGCAATTTATCACTCAAGCTTACCGATAGAACCTAGACCTAAACATAGTTATAACTCATTTGAGAGTCTTACTCTGAGACTTTCACACCCAAGTTGGAAAACTCAAAATCCACTTCTATTTGTTATCGTGTATCGTCCTCCAGTCCCTTATTCTGAATTTTTGACTGAATTCTCTGATTTTCTAGCCGACTTAGTGCTTAGTGCAGATAAAGTCGTCATAGTGGGCGATTTTAACATTCATGTAGATGCTGACAGTAACTCCCTCAACACAGCATTTACTTCATTATTAGATTCAATTGGTTTCTCTCAAATTGTAAATGAACCCACTCACTGTTTTAGTCACACCCTAGACCTTGTCCTTGCATACGGTATTGAAATTGATAAACTAACAGTATTTCCTCATAATTCTGTTCTCTCTGACCATTTCCTAATAACATTTGAATTTAGTTTATTAGACTACACAACAGCTAGAAAGAAGTTTTGCTTCAGTAGGTGTTTATCTGAAAACACTGTGAACAAATTTAAGGAAATGATCCTTCATCATTTACCTCAACACGCATCGATATAACTGAGAGTAGCCTCATTAACTGTACTCCTGTACAAGTTGATTACCTTACTGATAATTATGCAGCATCTTTACGTTCCATACTTGATAGTGTTGCCCCTCTAAAAAGAAGGCAGTAATTCTGAATAGGCGATCTCCATGGTATAGCCGACACACCCACAATTTAAAGCAGGCGTCACGAAGATTAGAAAGGAAGTGGCGTTCCACTCATTCACAAGAATCACGCCTAGCCTGGAAAAAGACTTTATACTTATACAAATTAGCACTCCGTAAAGCCAGAACAGCTTATTATTCATCACTAATAGAGCAAAACAAGAATAACCCCGGTTTCTTTTCAGCACTGTAGCCAGGCTGACTAAGAGCCATAGTTCAGTTGAGACTAGTTTTCCCTCAACGCTATGTAGCAATGACTTCATGACCTTCTTCACAAACAAAATCATAGCTATTAGAAATAAAATTCACCAGACCCTCCCCACAAATACAACAGAATTAGAATCATCAGTAAGTCCTCAGTCCCTTTTAGACTGCTTTGTGCCCATAGACCTTGCTGAGTTAACTTCAACTATTATGGCATCTAAACCAACAACATGTCTGCTAGACCCTATTCCAGTTAGACTGCTCAAAGATGCTCTACCCTTATTAGACACGTTCATATTAGATATCATTAATCTATCCTTACAAACAGGATATGTACCAAAGGCTTATAAGATAGCTGTAATCAAACGTCTACTTAAAAAACCTAGTCTGGATCCAGATGTCTTGGCCAATTACAGACCAATATCCAATCTCCCTTTTATTTCTAAAATACTTGAAAAAGTAGTTGTAAAGCAATTATGTGACCACCTGCGCAGAAACGACTTGTTTGAAGAATTTCAGTCATGATTTAGAGTTCATCATAGCACAGAAACTGCACTGATTAAAGTCACCAACGATCTTCTTCTGGCTTCAGATAATCGGACTTGTCTCTATACTAGTTCTGCTAGATCTTAGTGCTGCATTTGACACCATTGATCACAGAATATTATTACAGAGACTAGAACATGTTATTGGAATTAAAGGAACAGCACTAAATTGGTTTAAATCGTATCTATCAGATAGATTCCAATTTACTCACGTTAATGATGAATCTTCGACATACACAAAAGTTAGTTATGGAATTCCACAAGGCTCTGTATTAGGACCAATACTCTTTACTCTATATATGTCTCCCTTGGCAACATTATTAGAAAACACTCTGTAAATTTTCACTGCTACGCTGATGACACGCAGTTATATCTATCTATGAAACCTGATGAAACAAATAAATTAATCAAACTACAAGCATGTCTTAAAGATATAAGGGACTGGATGACGTATAATTTTCTTCTTCTAAACTCAGATAAAACTGAAGTTATTGTATTTGGGCCTAATAGTCTAAGAGACATGTTTTCTAACCATATCGCTACTTTAGACGACATAACTCTTGCCCCCAGTAGTACTGCAAGGAATCTTGAGTCATTTTTGACCAGGATTTGTCATTTACCTCACAGATAAAGCAAATCTCTAGAACAGCCTTCTTCCACCTACGGAACATTGCCAAAATTAGGAGCATCCTGTCCCAAAGCGATGCTGAAAAATTGGTTCATGCATTTGTTACTTCTAGATTGGACTATTGTAATTCTCTACTTTCAGGCTACTCCAGTAACTCTCTAAAAAGCCTCCAATTAATCCAAAATGCTGCAGCAAGATTACTGACTGGGATTGGTAAGAGAGATCATATTTCACCTTCATTAGCTTCTCTCCATTGGTTCCAATTAAATGCAGAATAGAATTTAAAACCCTTCTTCTTACCTATAAAGCTTTAAACGGCCAAGCCCCATCATATTTAAAAGATCTCTTAGTACCATATCATCCTACTAGACCACTTCGGTCCCAAAATGCAGGCCTACTTGTGGTTCCCAGAATTTCCAAAAATAGAATGGGAGGCAGAGCCTTTAGCTATCAAGCTCCTCTCCTGTGGAACCAGCTCCCAGTCCAGATTCGGGAAGCAGACACCCTCCCTATTTTTAAGACTAGGCTCAAAACCTTCCTTTTGATAAAGCTTATAGTTGGATATAGTCATGCTGCTATAGGCTTAGACTGCTGGGGACTCTGCACTGTGCCACTTCCTCTTCTCTTCATTCTCTCCTCTCACCCCACATCTATAATGTCACCACTGTATGACATTAACTCTGTGTCTTCTTTGTCCCGTAGTCGTCTCTCTCCCTCTCTTTCCCCCTCTCTCTCTCCCTGTCCACAGGTGTCCCCGGATTTGGCGCTGTGTGTCCTCCAGTGTGCAGCTACTGGTCCTATTAACCTGCTCAATGTTTTGTTGTTGCTTTTGTTGCTCTGTTCTTTTCTCTCTCCACTTTCCACTCTGCCCAACCGGTCAAGGCAGATGGCCGTCCTCCCTGAGCCTGGTTCTGCTGGAGGTTTCTTCCGTTAAAGGGAGTTTTTCCTCTCCACTGTTGCCTATGGCTTGCTCAAGGGGGATTTGTTGGGTTTTCTCTACCTGTTTGTATAGTCTTGACTTTATTATGTAAAGTGCCCTGAGATGACCTTGTTGTAAATTGGTGCTATATAAATAAAGTTGAATTGAATTGAATTGAAAAGTGTCCCGTACATGCTGTATCTTTGCTTAGATCCACATTTATTGTAGATTTTAGAAAATAAAAGACATGTCTCCTGTGGTGACTGAGTGATTTGAGTGGTTGCCCCATAAATAAACATAATGATCAAAATAGTCCCTGTTGGAGTGAGTGTGATCATTTGCATAGAGGCACTTTGCATCAGCAGCACCATGCTCCAGTGCTCTGGGAGACTTTATAGTCCTGAGAGTTGGACACTGGATGACTGACAGCTGTCCTTCACGACCACAGAAGCCACAGAAATCGTCCTCATCCAAAACATGACTCTGATCTCCGTCCTCATCTGGACTCTCCTCTGCTGCTGCTTCACAGGTAAAGTCCAGAGAATCCAACTCGTCTCCTCTATCAACATCCTTCCCTCTGAAATGAAGCCCACAAAACCATGATGCTGCTTGATGTTTGTGTCTCTGTGTCCTCAGAGTCCAGAGGTCAGGTCACGGTGACTCAGCCTGGAGCAGTGAGATCAGATCTGGGAGGAACCGTCACCATCAGATGTAAAGTCAGTCAGAATGTGCATAATGGGAACCATTTGGCCTGGTACCAACAGAAAGATGGACAAACTCCTAAATTCCTCATTTATCTTGCCACCACTCGAGCATCAGGGATTCCAGATCGTTTTTCAGGCACTGGATCAAATTCTGACTTCACTCTGACCATCAGTGGAGTCCAGACTGAAGATGCTGCAGTTTATTACTGTCAGAGTTTTCACTGGCTAAACAGTCAAGATGTGTTCACACAGTGAAAAAGCGTCGTACAAAAACCTCCCTCAGTCAGACTGAACCGAAACTGAACTGATGCTGCAGCTGGAAGCTACTGCAGAGACTGACACACTTCACTGAATGTGCACAAACACACACACACATACACACAAAATGCATATGTAGTCACTTTAATTTCGTGCACATTTTACTTTACACTAATCAGTCTACACACAATAAACCCTAATGGCAAAGTAAACAAATATTATTTTCATTAAGAAAATAAGAAAAACTAAACTTTTCCTGCATCAGACCACATCATAAATTGTTTTGTGTTGACCGTAATTTAAACACAACAGACTAACAACACAGTGAACATGGAAGAAGTTAAGACAAACTTAAGCTGAAATGAGATGTCAGAAGGACGATGAATATTATGAAAATATTCATATTTTAAAAGGCCCCAAAAAGTCTGTGCACCTACAGTAACAGGTGAACCCAGCAGTCAACATTCACCTCACACTGAATTTATTTTACACTGTGACGTGTGAACGTGAGTGTGAATGATGGTCTGTCTGTGTATGTCTCTCTGTGTTGGCCCTGAGACAGACCGGAGACCTGTGCAGGGTGGACCCTGTCTCTTGTCCAATGACATGTGGGAAAGGCTCCAACCCCCCATGATCCTGAATAAGATAAGGAACACAACTAGGTCCTTCATTCAGCTAAGTGCCTTTGTCCTTAGACCTTCACATACTTCTACTCCTTCTCCCAGAATTTCAGGTCTTACAATACTGAGCAGTTTTCTTCACTTTATAGGTTACTGATAATGGATGAATTGATGTAATGGAGTAAAAATACAGATGTTTGCTCTTGATGTAGGAGAGTGAAAGTGAAAGTCGATGTAACTGAATCTACTTGCGTACAGATACGTCAAAAATGTAAATAGCATAGAATTCGTATGAAGCACAGAAACATAACAGAGACTGATGGGAACTGATGCTGGTGTTGATAATGTTTTAATTTCTGTTAGATGGACCAGCCTGAGAGCCCCCCTCCCAGCCACTACATCCCCTGAACATAATGGCTGGGGAGTTGTTATCGTGAGCTGTCTGATAAATTTGTCTTTACTGATGTGTGACTCCTTTGGACAATGGGAGTGTTCACGTTTTAAATATGTTGGGGAAAAAACTCAGGTCACCACATATTATATCACTTGATGCAGATGATGCCCTGCTTTTTATTTCTAATCACAGAAATGCCTTTTCTATCACATTGGGTAATTTGATTCTAGTTTCTCTCTATAATTAGACAAAACCTATTTAACCTACAGACACGTATCAAAATCTGACTTGACTGTTTACAGAGTTTTGAAAGATTTTCTACCTTTAGTAGGTGAAATTCATAAATCCATGAAAAAAAAAACATTTCTTCAACTTCAGGATCTTTCATTTTCTCTTTAAAATTGATTGTAGAGCAAAGTTCAGAGTTTCTAATATGTGATGCATTAATGATGATCTCATGAATGTTGCAGATGTGATAAAATCTTTATTCTTTTGAAATCACACACTCATCAACTTTAACACAGGGAAAAAATAGAGACAGAGAGAAACCAGCAGCAGAGTCCCAGTGGTTCAGGTCAGGACTGGGGACACTGGTCTCTCCTCAGTGTCTGCTTGAGTGCAGTCTGGGAGCCCTGGGTGGCCTCACAGGTCACAGAGTCCACCTTCCCCCACTGGTCTGCAGGGAGCCTCAGGGTGCTGCTCCAGCTGTAGCGTCCGTCCTTCTCCAGCACCACAGGGCTCCTGCTCTCCTCCCAGCTGATGCTGCTGCTGCTGTCCACCTTCCAGGACAGAGTCCAGTCTGAGGGGAAGCCCTTGTTGGCCAGACACATGAGCGTGGCCTTCCCCTTCTCTAGTTCCTCACTTGAGGGGGGCAGCACAGTCAGGGTGGGATGGGCATCACCTACAGGAGGAGACAGCCATCAACTTAGAGGACAGAGACCACATAGCTGTCAATCAAACCGTTGAGACCGTTTCCTGAGTGAGAGTTGATTTTCCTCTTTAAGGACTTTCTGTCAGATGGTTTTTCTGCTCCAACAGTCACTGACTCACACATTGTTTCACTTCCCTTTAAAAACCTCTGATGTAAATCAGCTCAGAGACAATCGTCAGACAGTTTGACCCGAAATATGTCAAACTAATCAGGAGCTAAAACTGTGTCATTGTCAAAAACATTAAATGTACAATAATTAAATATGTTCAGTGGAAACAAATACAGGAAATTAAACAACAATCATCCGATGTTCTTCATGTTTACGATATTTAAACAGATATAATGTTCAAACAATTTCAAACTAAACAAAATACATCAGAGAATTTCTGCGTTTTCACATAACTGCCTTTATCTTCACTTTGTTCAAGTTTAGAAGAAGAACATGAATAATTTTAACAGTCGTCACTGTGGCACAAAACACAAACTGTTAGAAACATTTTTCCAGTAGAATGAAACTTTTCTCTTTTCCTCACTTCAACCTGTTTAAATATCAGAAACGTCTCAAGCTTCATTTTGATTAAACAGGTTGTTTCTTTGAAGATAAACTAAAATCTGATCACAGAGTTAAAAAAAAGAAAAACATTGATCTGTTGGAAACATCTAAATCGGAAAATGACATGTTAGTATTTCACATTACATTAAGTATTTGTGCAGAAACTTACTTCCAACTTCCAGTCTGGTTCCTCCACCGAACGTTTCCCACAGTGATACAAAGTGACTGAGTGGTCGTACAAAAACCTCTGACTGTGCAGAGACACGGCTCTGTGACTTTGGAACAAACAAACTCAACACAATGAATCAAACTCTGACTTCACTCTGACCATCAGTGGAGTCCAGACTGAAGATGCAGCAGTTTATTACTGTCAGAGTGCACACGTCATCAACAGTCAGAATGTGTACACACAAATAACTTAATCTACCTCTACACATTTTACACATGATGGATGTACATTGCAAGGGCGTTAAAGTTTGTGCTGATCAGCTCTTTGGGATCATTTATTTCTCCCTGGATCCCACCTCTTCTCCACCTGCCCCCTCAGCAGACTGAAGATGCAGCAGTTTATTATTATAAAATTATTATTGTTATAAAGATCCTCTGTGGTGTTTTCGTCGCCTCTTTAATGCAAAATATATTCATGTTACAGTTTTCATGATGAATTTAGTCACTCAGCATAAAATCACACCAACAACCAGACAAAAGGCACATCAGTGCACAGATAATATGAAATACAAGTAAAAACTCAAAACATATTGATTCCTTAGTCTGTACCACAGTTTAGTGGGCAGTGCTGGATAAAGTACTGAGCTGTTTCCCTTCAATAAACATACTAATAACAGAGAAAATATGTCATTGCAAGAAAAGTCTCAAATTCACAATGTTACATAAGCATAACATCAGAGTTATCATCAACAACTTGAAATTACTCATTTGCATATATTTTAGTCATTATATGGAAAAAAAATTCACAGTGGGACAGAAAATGTAAAATTTATTGATTCTGATATACAGTGTGTGAAAAAAAATAATAGTTGTAAATATATTTAAGTATAAATTCAATGTAGAAAACAATGCACAATGCATTTATAGAATGTGATATTTTTGGTTTGGTTTCTCCAGCAAATGTTGATTTAAAATTATCATAAACAACTTTTAAGTTATTACTCAATTCAATAAATTTTAATCATTTCCCACTACATTTTTAATGTAGTGGGACAAAAAATGTAAAATTAACATATTTGATTCTGATAGACGGTGTGTGAAAAACATATTAATAATAGTTGTAAATATTCTTCTTCTTGAGTATGTATTAAATATAGAATACAGTGCACTTATTTATAGAATGTAATAATTTAAATAATTTCAAACAATCTCAGCATACCTTGACATTTATTGTAATCTACAAAACGCGACCATGAACAAATTACTACTAAATATTTTGATTGATCAATTTATAAACATCATCATTAGATTGACCCAAGTCCCTGTTGGAGTGAGTTTGATCATTTGCATAGAGGCACTTTGCATCAGCAGCACCATGCTCCAGTGCTCTGGGAGACTTTATAGTCCTGAGAGTTGGACACTGGATGACTGACAGCTGTCCTTCACGACAACTGAAGCCACAGAAATCGTCCTCATCCAAAACATGACTCTGATCTCCGTCCTCATCTGGACTCTCCTCTGCTGCTGCTTCACAGGTAAAGTCCAGAGAATCCAACTCGTCTCCTCTATCAACATCCGTCCCTCTGAAATGAAGCCCACAAAACCATGATGCTGCTTGCTGTTTGTGTCTCTGTGTCCTCAGAGTCCAGAGGTCAGGTCACAGTGACTCAGCCTGGAGCAGTGAGATCTGATCTGGGAGGAATCGTCAGCATCAGATGTAAAGTCAGTCAGAATGTGTACAGTGGGAACTGGTTAGGCTGGTACCAACAGAAAGATGAAGAAACTCCTAAATTGTTTATTTATGCTGCCATCACTCGAGCATCAGGGATTCCAGCTCGTTTTTCAGGCAGTGGATCAAACTCTGACTTCACTCTGACCATCAGTGGAGTCCAGACTGAAGATGCAGCAGTTTATTACTGTCAGAGTGCACACGTCATCAACAGTCAGAATGTGTACACACAGTGAAAAAGCGTTGTACAAAAACCTCCCTCAGTCAGACTCAACAGAAACTGAACTGATGCTGCAGGTGGAAGCTACTGCAGAGACTGACACACTTCACTGAGGACACACACAAACATTTTCTATGGCTTTTCGTTGACATACATTCATTTTTGGAGTTTTACAACAATTATAACCAGAACTTTTCCAGCATACCTTATTCTAACCTTAAACCCAGTGGTCAGTCTAAAATTCAGTTCTGGTCTTTCCTAGAACACACACGTCCCTTTAAGAGTGTTAATGATTTTCAGGCCAATCTGGGGGTTTTCAGACAATACCCAGCTATATTTATCCGTCGAACCAGAAGATGCAAACGTGACCTTTGACATCCTGTCTCAAAACAGCGAGCAAACCAACATTTCCAAAGTTCAAGATGTTTATATTTCATATATATTAATATATAATAATACTGTGATATTGGGTTTGTTGTTATTCCTTTTCATACATTTTTAACCTCTGGTAACAGACGTTCTCTCCTCTTCTGAGGGTAATTTATGTTTTCTTGAAATATTTTGTTTTCCTGCATCTTATATCCAACTTTTTTCCAACTAAACACTGAGTTTCTGCTCCGTGTTGGTGCTAAATGATCATTTTCCTAAACTGTTTCCCATCAGGTTCTGCTGCGCGTCTTTTCGTTGGCTGTAAAAAAATCAAAAGCAGTTTGTTCATCTTCAAAGATCATGTTAATAAAACTGAAATCACCTTCACTTCATTATTACACACTGACTAAACATTTACATAAAATTTGAATTCCAACTTTTTTTTTATTTATTATTTTATACCTACAAGTTTTAATTCTCTATTTTAATTACTATTGCCGATCATTTCCAATAAACTACCTTCCCTTTTCAAACTTTTAATCATACTTTTACTTGTAGTGTGAATTATCGATCATTTCACTTGATTAAAGATGATCACTGTTAACAAACACATTTTAATCCTGGACTCTTATTGTGAAAATATTTGTGTTTTTGTGATCACGTTTCCTTTCTAACCTCGCTCACACTTGGGCTGCTACACTGACACCACCAGCCTGGTTGTGTTTCTTTAAGCCACGAAATCAGGATATTGTTTGTCTGGTCCCTCCATCTGAGTCCGGTGTCCAGACTCCTCCATGTCTTCCCTCTTCAGGTTCAGCATCTGCACGTCACAAATAAGAAACGTCAGATTCGGTTCCAGTAATGTGTAATCACACTCCACCTGCAACACACACTCACTTTTATCTCTTCAACCTGCTGAGAGCTCAGAGATGATGGCAACTATTTTTCAGCAGAATCAGTGAAAGTGCAACAAGTAGCTTCAGAGTGTCTGACTGAGTAGCTCAGGCTGTTGGTGAAGTGGTTGGACTGTCTGAGGATTTTGGTTTGATCCTCAGGAAGCTTTATGAGTTTTAAAGTCAAGTAACCAAAGATTTAGAGCATCAGTGTCTCAGGGCCATTTTCTGCCAAAATCAGCCACTTTCATAGAGACTAGTCCAAGAGCTCCTGCTGTAGGAGAACTTCTGAAGGTTTGGCCTTGATTCTTTTTGAAGTGCAACGGCCGTGAGACAGTGAAGCTCCCAGAAACTACCTCTAAGACAGAAAAGGAAGTCACCAAACACAAGAGCTCAAGTTGTTAGAGGACTGTCTGGTAACACGGGAATCCTAGGTTCAATCCCAGGAGACTTTTAAATTCTTCTGTCTTGAGTTAAATGTGAAATGCTTTCAGATAAACTATGGACATGTCAAACCAAGTATCTCCGGTTGTTAGAGGACTTCCTGGTAATACAGTGGACACGTTCAAGTTCAATCCACAAGAGGTTTGCCTTTTGAAATCAGGTGTCCAAAATCAAGAGTCAAAAGGTTTGAGACAGAAAAGAAAAAACGTCAAACCAAGTAGCTCAGCCTGTTTGAGGACAGCTTTGATGGACATTGGTGGTAAGATAAATTCTTATGAGCTTTGACTTTTGAAGTCAGACGTCGCAAATCAAGATTGAAAAGCTCTGAAAAAGAACAGGAACTGTATCAAACCCAGTAGCTCAGGCTGTTGGGGGGCTGCCTGGTAACACAAAACACACAAGTTCAATCCTTATGAGTGTCAGTGCATTTTAAAGGCCAAAGAGCAAAAGTGAAGATTTAAATTCCCTCCGAGAGCTAGTCTCAGGGCGAAAGGGGTCTGGTGGCGTGGTCTGGTTGTCTGTGAGCGTAAGGCGCCATGTGGTGCAGGTCAGGTTTGACACCTGCCCGTCCCAGTACCTGGAGCAGCAGAAGGGCCCCACTGTGACAGTGCAGTGGTGGGGGTCGGGGGAGGGCCGTGTCCTCCCCAGGCCCCCTGGAGAGTTGGAAGGAAGGTGTTATGAAGCAGAAAACCAGAACTGTTAGACATTTTACTGCAGTAACAATCAATCATGAATTTAGAAGACAGTTTTGCAAAGAAAGATTAAATGACTTACATCATTTCAGTTACACACATCTGTCTACGATGCACTCGTTACATAATAACACTTAACAGTACTAGGAAGTTGTCTTGATATGATTTACACAGTACTATAACACAATAACTGCAGTGGAGAAAAACTGGGAGGTGCTGGTCTTGATGGACCAGTTTATGTCGGGGATGAGAAGGGTCAGTTGCGACTGGAGTGATGGGTGGTTGCAGCCGATCACCTTGTCAGCAGAGTCCTTCTATGGCGTCTCTAATTTAATCCCGTTTCCCAATCGTGAAGACACGCTTAACTTGTTTTCAATTGGCCAATGCCTTTGTTCCTTTATTATTGTGTCTGACCTATTAAACTACATAACTAGTATTATCATCATTAGACTGCAGCAATGATCATTCTCTCCAAACTCACAATCTCTACTAACTGTAACAATCTTCTGTAACTCAGATTAAAAAAAAAAATCCTAACCTAGCAACTTGACAACTGTTGAATATATATATTTCTAAATTTATTTATATCCACTGGTCTGAAAATGTTAACATAATGCCTGAATGGTCTCATGTTCTCAGCTGATTAGCTCCAATTTCCTGTTTTAGAAAGATGTTTGAAATGGATGGCTCATTACAATGACAGAATTATTGGATGTGATATATGTCCACTCATTAAAAACAAACTACATTGTATGTTGTACAGTTTGGACTGTACCTGGACATTTTTAATTAACTATCACATAAAAAAGATATAAAAACAGCAAAATGTAAATTAAAAACTGAAATATTTCAGTATCCTCCCTTCCTTTGCACTTAGGACATCAGCACTCCTTTTTTGTCCAGGTGATCCCATATTGCCATATTTGAGTGTGAATTCTAAATTGGAAATCACAGACTGACAATGAACAAGGCTGACTTCATTCAAGCTTTTGTGAATATGTTTGACTTGAGACTGATCTCCACTCCTCCAACCCACAAAGCTGGCATAAATCTGGACCTAGTTCTCATCTGGAACTGCACTGCAGACAACATTTTGGTCACTTCATTCAGCTCAATGTCTTAAACTCCAGATTGTCAAATTCTCCTACCACAATAATTTGAAGGTTGGAGGATTAGTTCACGGATAGCAGAGCACTGAGACCGTCAGGGGAAAAGACTGGGCACTGATGACAGATACAGTATGATGTAGTTTCCTGAGAAGCCAAAATGCAGACAAAATGCAGTTCGTGTGTCATGTGTCAATGCAGACAATTGTCCAAGGGGCAGGTATCAGGTAAATTTCCATGGAGCAAGATGATGCCGAGTTTCTGGAAAGCAGGACGGGGATGAAGGAGAGCTCAGGGTTCAGGTAAATATTAGTTTAAAAGCAGAAGAACACAGGTAAGTAGCATCCAGAAGTCAAAAGTTCAAGTCCAAAATCCCAAATCCTAGCCCAGTACAAACAATCCAAAAGGTAACAAGTGGCAGGGACTTACAATACAGTTTACAGGGCTGTTATCCAGAGTCCAGCGGAAATGTTTACTAGAATGGAAGACCACTCGATGAACCAGAAGGCAGATCAGACCGGCAGAAGGTGAGTTGCAGCAGCCAAGTTAAGGGTAGGTGGGTAAGCAGAGAAACAGGCAAATACATCAGACAGGTAGCAGGCAGGTATTGGTGGACAGGTTAGCAGATGGCAGTTAACCAGGCAGCAGGTGTAGAGAACAGGCTCCAGACAGACCAATAAACAGGTTAAGCAGGTAGTTTTCAGGTCGGGAAAATAAACAGACAAACAGATTTCCAAGGTCCAAAGCACAAGGCAAAACTGGCTGGAAAACTCACTGTGGTTTTGCAGAGAGACAATCTGGCATAGAGCTGCAGTGAGAACCAGGTGAAGACAATCAGGGCCAGTGATTGGTGGTGAAGTTGTCAGAATTAACTAAGGAGCAGGAAGTGAGGCACAGAGGCTATAAAATAAAAGCTGGGGACAGGAAGTAGGACAGGAGACCATGACAGGTGAGATCATGAGAGTCTAACCTGTGACCAGGTTTAGCCTGGTTGGTCATCACCAGGGTATATGGTGCAGTTGTGTGCAGCCTCACTGATCCGTCCTCCACGATGACTGTCAGGGTGAACACGTTTCTGCTTCAGCTTCTCCATGAAGGATCCACCTACAAATCACTTGTTAGCACTGAGAACTCCTGCTGCTGCTCAGTGAAGGCAGATGTCAGTAGACAGGCCAAACTCAGCGCAGCAAGACAAAGAGTCAAATTAGTACAGTGAGAACTGTTCATGTGTCAAGTCTTTAAATAAGACCATGGAAGGAGTAACTGACCCTAAAGTGTCATGTTGGAGTCCGAGCCAGGGTCCAGTTTCAGACCGCTAACATCAGATGTAAAAACTAGTCGGAATGTGTATAATGGGAACAACCCAAACTGCTGAGTATCAGGGATTCCAGATCGTTTTTCAGGCAGTGGATCAAACTCTGACCATCAGTTTTTTACTGTCAGAGTTTTCACTGGCTTCACACTCAGAATCTTTTCACACACTAACTCCAGTTGATAATTCAAGTCTATACAAATCATTCACTGTGTTTTATTAATATTCACCTATTTCTCCTCTAACATTTATAAAAGGCTATAAAACCTGACGATGGAATAACAGAATCCATCAGTTCATTTACAACTTTGAAACTTCATTTAATTTTACCCCTTTCTTTGCTCTGAAGAAATTTGGATTTCAATGAATCTTTCAAGGACAAAATTAAACAGGTGAAATCCGTGAACAAGCATGAGACGAGAAGTCATACTTGGAGGATGGAGGCTGTGTGTGCACAAACAAAACTAGCTAATGTGGCGAACAACATGTCGGTAGGTCATAAGCAGCTGGTCTGTAAAGGTTTTCTGATTGAGATGTAGTCCAGCTCTTTGACATTTGACCAATGACCTGCTGTATTTGACATTTCTGCTAATTCACACAAAAGCAGTTTTTCGTAGATGCCATTTGCAGCTGATCATCAATCTGTCAAAACTAAAAAGGGTGTAATTACGTAATTACTTTAATAACTTAATCTACCTCTACACATTTTACACATGATGGATGTACATTGCAAGGGCGTTAAAGTTTGTGCTGATCAGCTCTTTGGGATCATTTATTTCTCCCTGGATCCCACCTCTTCTCCACCTGCCCCCTCAGCAGACTGAAGATGCAGCAGTTTATTATTATAAAATTATTATTGTTATAAAGATCCTCTGTGGTGTTTTCGTCGCCTCTTTAATGCAAAATATATTCATGTTACAGTTTTCATGATGAATTTAGTCACTCAGCATAAAATCACACCAACAACCAGACAAAAGGCACATCAGTGCACAGATAATATGAAATACAAGTAAAAACTCAAAACATATTGATTCCTTAGTCTGTACCACAGTTTAGTGGGCAGTGCTGGATAAAGTACTGAGCTGTTTCCTTCAATAAACATACTAATAACAGAGAAAATATGTCATTGCAAGAAAAGTCTCAAATTCACAATGTTACATAAGCATAACATCAGAGTTATCATCAACAACTTGAAATTACTCATTTGCATATATTTTAGTCATTATATGGAAAAAAATTCACAGTGGGACAGAAAATGTAAAATTTATTGATTCTGATATACAGTGTGTGAAAAAAATAATAGTTGTAAATATATTTAAGTATAAATTCAATGTAGAAAACAATGCACAATGCATTTATAGAATGTGATATTTTGGTTTGGTTTCTCCAGCAAATGTTGATTTAAAATTATCATAAACAACTTTTAAGTTATTACTCAATTCAATAAATTTTAATCATTTCCCACTACATTTTTAATGTAGTGGGACAAAAATGTAAAATTAACATATTTGATTCTGATAGACGGTGTGTGAAAAACATATTAATAATAGTTGTAAATATTCTTCTTCTTGAGTATGTATTAAATATAGAATACAGTGCACTTATTTATAGAATGTAATAATTTAAATAATTTCAAACAATCTCAGCATACCTTGACATTTATTGTAATCTACAAAACGCGACCATGAACAAATTACTACTAAATATTTTGATTGATCAATTTATAAACATCATCATTAGATTGACCCAAGTCCCTGTTGGAGTGAGTTTGATCATTTGCATAGAGGCACTTTGCATCAGCAGCACCATGCTCCAGTGCTCTGGGAGACTTTATAGTCCTGAGAGTTGGACACTGGATGACTGACAGCTGTCCTTCACGACCACAGAAGCCACAGAAATCGTCCTCATCCAAAACATGACTCTGATCTCCGTCCTCATCTGGACTCTCCTCTGCTGCTGCTTCACAGGTAAAGTCCAGAGAATCCAACTCGTCTCCTCTATCAACATCCGTCCCTCTGAAATGAAGCCCACAAAACCATGATGCTGCTTGATGTTTTTGTCTCTGTGTCCTCAGAGTCCAGAGGTCAGGTCACGGTGACTCAGCCTGGAGCAGTGAGATCCGATCTGGAAGGAACTGTCAACATCAGATGTAAAGTCAGTCAGAATGTTTATACTGACAGCTCTGGGAACCGTTTAGCCTGGTACCAACAGAAAGACGGAGAAACTCCAAAACTGCTCATTTACTTTGCCACCACTCGAGCATCAGGGATTCCAGCTCGTTTTTCAGGCAGTGGATCAAACTCGGACTTCACTCTGACCATCAGTGGAGTCCAGACTGAAGATGCAGCAGTTTATTACTGTCAGAGTTATCACTACATCAACAGTCAGCATCTGTTCACACAGTGAAAAAGCGTCGTACAAAAACCTCCCTCAGTCAGACTGAACAGAAACTGAACTGATGCTGCAGCTGGAAGCTACTGCAGAGACTGACACACTTCACTAAATGTGCACAAACACACAAACACACACCAAATGCATATGTAGTCACTTTAATTTCTTGCACATTTTACTTTGCACTAATCAGTCTACACACAAACCCTAATGGCAAAGTAAACAAATATTATTTTCATTAAGAAAATAAGAAAAACTAAACTTTTCCTGCATCAGACCACATCATGAATTGTTTTGTTTTGACCGTAATTTAAACACAACAGACTAACAACACAGTGAACATGGAAGAAGTTAAGACAAACTTAAGCTGAAATGAGATGTCAGAAGGACGATGAATATTATGAAAATATTCATATTTTAAAAGGCCCCAAAAAGTCTGTGCACCTACAGTAACAGGTGAACCCAGCAGTCAACACTCACCTCACACTGAATTAATTTTACACTGTGACGTGTGAACGTGAGTGTGAATGATTGTCTGTCTGTGTATGTCTCTCGGTGTTGGCCGTGAGACAGACCGGAGACCTGTGCAGGGTGGACCCTGTCTCTTGTCCAATGACATGTGGGAAAGGTTCCAACCCCCCATGATCCTGAATAAGAAAAGGAACACAACTAGGTCCTTCATTCAGCTAAGTGCCTTTCTCCTTAGTCCTTCACATACTTCTACTCCTTCTCCCAGAATTTCAGGTCTTGCAATACTGAGCAGTTTTCTTCACTTTATACATTATAGGTACCTGATAATGGATGAATTGATGTAATGGAGTAAAAATACAGATGTTTGCTCTTGATGTAGGAGAGTGAAAGTGAAAGTCGATGTAATTGAATCTACTTGCGTACAGATACGTGAAAAATGTAAATGAGCATAGAATTCGTATGAAGCACAGAAACATACCAGAGACTGATGGGAACTGATGCTGGTGTTGATGATGTTTTAATTTGTGTTAGATGGACCAGCCTGAGAGCCCCCCCCCCCCTCAAAGCCACTATGTTCAGGGGATATAGTGACTGGGGCAGGGAGAGTTGTTATCGTGAGTTGTCTGATAATTTTGTCTTTACTGATGTGTCACCGACTCCTTTGGACAATGGGAGTGTTCACGTTTTAAATATGTTGTGGAAAAAACTCAGGTCACCACATATTATATCACTTGATGCAGATGATGCCCTGCTTTTTATTTCTAATCACAGAAATGCCTTTTCTATCATATTTGGCTAATTTGATTCTAGTTTCATCCTATAATCAAACAAAACCAATTTAACCTATGAACATGTATCAAAATCTGACTTGACTGTTTACAGAGTTTTGAAAGATTTTCTAGCTTTAGTAGGTGAAATTCATAAATCCATGAAAAAAAAAAAAACATTTCTTGAACTTCAGGATCTTTTATTTTCTTTTAAAAATGATTGTAGAGCAAAGTTCAGAGTTTGTAATATGTGATGCATTAATGATGATCTCATGAATGTTGCAGATGTGAAAAAATCTTTATTCTTTTGAAATCACACACTCATCAACTTTAACACAGGGAACAAATAGAGACAGAGAGAAACCAGCAGCTGAGTCCCAGTGGTTCAAGTCAGGACTGGGGACACTGGTCTCTCCTCAGTGTCTGCTTGAGTGCAGTCTGGGAGCCCTGGGTGGCCTCACAGGTCACAGAGTCCACCTTCCCCCACTGGTCTGCAGGGAGCCTCAGGGTGCTGCTCCAGCTGTAGCGTCCGTCCTTCTCCAGCACCACAGGGCTCCTGCTCTCCTCCCAGCTGATGCTGCTGCTGCTGTCCACCTTCCAGGACAGAGTCCAGTCTGAGGGGAAGCCCTTGTTGGCCAGACACATGATCGTGGCCTTCCCCTTCTCTAGTTCCTCACTGGAGGGGGGCAGCACAGTCAGGGTGGGATGGGCATCACCTACAGGAGGAGACAGCCATCAGCTTAGAGGACAGAGACCACACAGCTGTCAGTCAAACCGTTGAGACCTTTTCCTGAGTGAGAGCTGACTTTCCTCTTTAAGGACTTTCTGTCAGATGGTTTTTCTGCTCCAACAGTCACTGACTCACACATTGTTTCACTTCCCTTTAAAAACCTCTGATGTAAATCAGCTCAGAGACAATCGTCAGACAGTTTGACCCGAAATATGTCAAACTAATCAGGGGATAAAACTGTGTCATTGTCAAAAACCTTAAATGAACAATAACTAAATATGTTCAGTGGAAACAAATACAGGAAATTAAATAACAATTATCCGATATTCATCGTGTTTACGATATTTAAACAGATAAAATGTTCAAACAATTTCAAACTAAACAAAATACATCAGAGAATTTCTTTCACATAACTGCCTTTATCTTCACTTTGTTCAAGTTTAGAAGAAGAACATGAATAATTTTAACAGTCGTCACTGTGGCACAAAACACAAACTGTTAGAAACATTTTTCCAGTAGAATGAAACAGTTCTCTTTTCAACACTTTCACCTGTTTAAATATCAGAAACGTCTCAAGCTTCATTTTGATTAAACAGGTTGTTTCTTTGAAGACAAACTAAAACCTGATCACAGAGTTAATAAAAAGAAAAACACTGATCTGTTGGAAACATCTAAATCGGAAAATGACATGTTAGTATTTCACATTACATTAAGTATTTGTGCAGAAACTTACTTCCAACTTCCAGTCTGGTTCCTCCACCGAACGTTTCCCACAGTGATAAAGTGACTGAGTGGTCGTACAAAAACCTCTGACTGTGCAGAGACACGGCTCTGTGACTTTGTCCAACTGTACAAAACCTTCAACTTTCAAACTGCAACTTTACATTTACAGCTTCATCTGATGATTCATCCATTGGCTTAACATTTAAATTACGAAGAGTTTCTACATTTTTTGTGCAAATACAAACTTAATCTACTGGGAAAATATATTTCTAAAAATTTAAAAAATAAACAAGGAAATGCAACAGTTTATCCCTGTCAGATTTGTGGAAACGGGTAGAATAAGGACCCAGGGTGGTGACGACGGCAGGGTGTGGGAAATAATAATTTATTTAAGTAACAAAACAAACTAAAACTCTCCCGAAAAAGGGAGGACAAGAACATACAAAAAAACCCTAAACCACCTAGACAAACAATGAGGGGGAAAAAACAAAGAGACTACACTTAAACCAACAAGCAAACAAGAACCAAATAAGGAACAAACAAAGGGGACCAAACCTCAGACCAAGCGAAGACCAACGAGTACAACAGAACGAGCATACGGCAGACTGAGCGAGAGAATGAGTGAGCGAGAGAGACGAACCAACCACAGTGAAGAGGGAACAGGGCTTAAATAACCAAGAAAACAGGTGAAACTAATTTGGACAAACGAGAAAAGTAAAACAAGCCAAAGAAACGAACAGGAAGCAAGAGGCAATACTACAAAATAAAGTGCCACAACAGGAAATGAACAAAAACCCAAACTAACAAAAAGTCCAGAATCCTGACAGAACCCCCCCCTCAAGGGCCGAATACTAGACGGCCCTTAACTAAAGTTCAGGGACAGACTGAGTAGGGCGGGTGGAGGGGGTTTGGAGGCGGGCTTGCCCCAGTCCATCCTTGGTAGCGCAGCAAGGCCACCAACCCCTCCAAAGAACCAACTGGAGGCCGGCGACGTCGGCTGAACCCCTCCGGGGAACGAACTGGATGAGCAGGCGCCGGGCGAGCACCTGACAACCTCTGCTCACGAACAGGAACTGGACCAACAGGAACTGGACCAACAGGAACTGGACCAACAGGAACTCGAGCTGCAGGGGAACTGGACCAACAGGAACTGGACCAACAGGAACTCGAGCTGCAGGGGACCTCGGCGCAGGAACTGGCGCCGGACGAGCTGCAGGGGACCTCGGCGCAGGAACTGGCGCCGGACGAGCTGCAGGGGACCTCGGCGCAGGAACTGGCGCCGGACGAGCTGCAGGGGACCTCGGCGCAGGAACTGGCGCCGGACGAGCAGGGGACCTCGGCGCAGGAACTGGCGCCGGACGAGCTGCAGGGGACCTCGGCGCAGGAACTGGCGCCGGACGAGCTGCAGGGGACCTCGGCGCAGGAACTGGCGCGGACGAGCTGCCGGGACCTCGGCGCAGGAACTGGCGCGGACGAGCTGCCGGGGACCTCGGCGCAGGAACTGGCGCCGGACGAGCTGCAGGGGCCTCGGCGCAGGAACTGGCGCCGGACGAGCTGCAGGGGGCCTCGGCGCAGGAACTGGCGCCGGACGAGCTGCAGGGGGCCTCGGCGCAGGAACTGGCGCCGGACGAGCTGCAGGGGGCCTCGGCGCAGGAACTGGCGCGGGACGAGCTGCAGGGGGCCTCGGCGCAGGAACTGGCGCCGGACGAGCTGCAGGGGCCTCGGCGCAGGAACTGGCGCGCGACGATCGCCCCAGCCACCCGAACAGGAACTGGAACCGGCTGAGCATCGTCAAATCTCTGCTTCCTACTTGAAGACTTACGAGCGACGCCCACCCCAGACCCACATACAGGAACTGGAACCGGCTGGTAGTCGACCGACCTCTGCTTCCTCATAGAAGCCTTACGAGTGATGGCCTCCCCAGCTTCACGAACAAAACCTGGAACTGGAACCAGCTGGCGCGGCCGACCTCTGCTTCCTAACAGGAGCCTTACGAAAGACGGCCGTCCCAGCCTCACGAACCAGTAGCTTGGTCTGAGGTTTGGGTTTCTCATTGCGACGGGGGCCCACACCCGGCGGGCAGATAGCTAGCCGAGTTCCAATAAAGCTCTCGTAATTAAAGCGCTCCATCATGGCTAGCTATCCTGTCGTCACCGGGTCCTAGTTTTGGTTGGTTCGTACTGTCAGATTTGTGGAAACGGGTAGAATAAGGACCCAGGGTGGTGACGACGGCAGGGTGTGGGAAATAATAATTTATTTAAGTAACAAAACAAACTAAAACTCTCCCGAAAAAGGGAGGACAAGAACATACAAAAACCCTAAACCACCTAGACAAACAATGGGGGCAAAAACAAAGAGACTACACTTAAACCAACAAACAAACAAGAACCAAATAAGGAACAAACAAAGGGGACCAAACCTCAGACCAAGCGAAGACCAACGAGTACAACAGAACGAGCATACGGCAGACTGAGCGAGAGAATGAGTGAGCGAGAGAGACGAACCAACCACAGTGAAGAGGGAACAGGGCTTAAATAACCAAGAAAACAGGTGAAACTAATTTGGACAAACGAGAAAAGTAAAACAAGCCAAAGAAACGAACAGGAAGCAAGAGGCAATACTACAAAATAAAGTGCCACAACAGGAAATGAACAAAAACCCAAACTAACAAAAAGTCCAGAATCCTGACAATCCCTTTATGTTCAGTACGATTCAAATAAAAGTAACTCCGGAAACAAAAACATTTTTAACATTTGACTTACTTCCAACGTCCAGTCTGGTTCCTCCACCGAACGTTTCCCACAGTGATACAAAGTGACTGAGTATCACTGAATTAATTCCTATTACTCCAAAGATCAGAATCAGTCTATTAGGAAACATCATCAGAGTGATCATAAGAAGCTCATATCTGAGCTTTACAGCCCGGCATCACTTGGCATCACTTTTGAACCATGACAACGAACCAGGTTTCAGATAAAAGTGCATTTATACATGACCAACATGAAAGGTCATTTTACAACCCCCTTTTTTACAACCCCCGGAACTGGCGCCGGACGAGCTGCAGGGGACCTCGGCGCAGGAACTGGCGCCGGACGAGCTGCAGGGGACCTCGGCGCAGGAACTGGCGCCGGACGAGCTGCAGGGGACCTCGGCGCAGGAACTGGCGCGGACGAGAACAGGGGACCTCGGCGCAGGAACTGGCGCCGGACGAGCTGCAGGGGACCTCGGCGCAGGAACTGGCGCCGGACGAGCTGCAGGGGACCTCGGCGCAGGAACTGGCGCGGACGAGCTGCCGGGGCCTCGGGCGCAGGAACTGGCGCGGACGAGCTGCCGGGGGCCTCGGCGCAGGAACTGGCGCCGGACGAGCTGCAGGGGCCTCGGCGCAGGAACTGGCGCGGACGAGCTGCAGGGGCCTCGGCGCAGGAACTGGCGCCGGACGAGCTGCAGGGGCCTCGGCGCAGGAACTGGCGCCGGACGAGCTGCAGGGGCCTCGGCGCAGGAACTGGCGCGCGACGATCGCCCAGCCACCCGAACAGGAACTGGAACCGGCTGAGCATCGTCAAATCTCTGCTTCCTACTTGAAGACTTACGAGCGACGCCCACCCCAGACCCACATACAGGAACTGGAACCGGCTGGTAGTCGGCCGACCTCTGCTTCCTCATAGAAGCCTTACGAGTGATGGCCTCCCAGCTTCACGAACAAAACCTGGAACTGGAACCAGCTGGGCGCGGCCGACCTCTGCTTCCTAACAGGAGCCTTACAAAGACGGCCGTCCCAGCCTCACGAACCAGTAGCTTGGTCTGAGGTTTGGGTTTCTCATTGCGACGGGGCCCACACCCGGCGGGCAGATAGCTAGCCGAGTTCCAATAAAGCTCTCGTAATTAAAGCGCTCCATCATGGCTAGCTATCCTGTCGTCACCGGGTCCTAGTTTTGGTTGGTTCGTACTGTCAGATTTGTGGAAACGGGTAGAATAAGGACCCAGGGTGGTGACGACGGCAGGGTGTGGGAAATAATAATTTATTTAAGTAACAAAACAAACTAAAACTCTCCCGAAAAAGGGAGGACAAGAACATACAAAAACCTAAACCACCTAGACAAACAATGAGGGGGCAAAAACAAAGAGACTACACTTAAACCAACAAACAAACAAGAACCAAATAAGGAACAAACAAAGGGGACCAAACCTCAGACCAGCGAAGACCAACGAGTACAACAGAACGAGCATACGGCAGACTGAGCGAGAGAATGAGTGAGCGAGAGAGACGAACCAACCACAGTGAAGAGGGAACAGGGCTTAAATAACCAAGAAAACAGGTGAAACTAATTTGGACAAACGAGAAAAGTAAAACAAGCCAAAGAAACGAACAGGAAGCAAGAGGCAATACTACAAAATAAAGTGCCACAACAGGAAATGAACAAAAACCCAAACTAACAAAAAGTCCAGAATCCTGACAATCCCTTTATGTTCAGTACGATTCAAATAAAAGTAACTCCGGAAACAAAAACATTTTTAACATTTGACTTACTTCCAACGCCCAGTCTGGTTCCTCCACGAACGTTTCCCACAGTGATACAAAGTGACTGAGTATCACTGAATTAATTCCTATTACTCCAAAGATCAGAATCAGTCTATTAGGAAACATCATCAGAGTGATCATAATAAGCTCATATCTGAGCTTTACAGCCCGGCATCACTTGGCATCACTTTTGAACCATGACAACGAACCAGGTTTCAGATAAAAGTGCATTTATACATGACCAACATGAAAGGTCATTTTACAACCCCCTTTTTTCTTTGCTTTGAAGTGACGACTAGAATGTACCAATATGAAAAATTACAGGTTTACAATATTTCACAAAACTTTGACCATTTCTCCAAAGGATAAAACTCCTTTATTATTAAGATTTGGTTTGTTCATAGAAAAACTTGCAAAAAAAAAAGCGGTTAAAAGTAAATGTGCGTTTACCACATGATTCAGTGTTGGGCCTTTTGCTCTTTTCTTTATACAGTATTTGGATGATCTACCTGAAGCTGTGAAGGCACATTATCCTGCACTTAAGCAGATAACACATTCATTTATGTGTTAACATAAACTCAACAGAAACGGAAACAGGAGTCTTCTTAGACTGGATGCTCGTAATTTGTGATAATGAATTCGGGAACATTTTTGGGATAAACGTGTTGAAGCCACTAAGAAAAAACACATTCCTAATCAATACTGGCATACATTGTTTGGCCACTGATACATTTATCCGAGTCGGAGTCACGAATCATTTAAATTAACAGGGCATTATCATGAATTACCTGTGGATCACAGGTGTTTTAAGATAAGTTTTATTTGTCACACGCACAGTTATACATAGTGCAATGCACAGTGAAATGCACTGATGTACCTGCATCCATGTACAAGGTAGGATAGAGGGTCAAAAGTCAGAGCCAGAGTCAACAATGTTATTCCTCCATGTTTAGAAAAAGTGAGAGCAGGCAGATGGCTTGGGGGAAGAAACTGTTCTTCATCCTCTCAGTCCTGGTCCTCAGACAGCAGAAACGCCGCCCTGATGAGAGTAGTAAGAAGACAGAGTGACCAGGGTGTGTGGGTTTAAGGATCCTCATAGCCCTCAGCCTGCAACTACTACTGCTTCTCTTTGGGCTTTTCCCATCCGGGGTCGACACAGCAAATCATCCTTTTCCACTTGACTCTATCTTGGGCATCTTCCACTCTGACACCAGCTAACCTCACGTCCTCTGTTAGCACGTCCATATATCTCCTCCTTGGTCATCCTCGTTACTAAAGTTACTTCGTATGGCAGGTAATGAGGGCAAAATTTTATTGGTTGGAGCTCCAGGTTAGGTGAGCAGAAGTGCCTGAGAGTGACTGTATCCTACTTTCACACCAGGTGTTGTTAATCATTAGACACACTCCCCCTCCTCCGGATTTCCCGGACTCAATATGTCTATCAATGCAGTGAACTGTGAAGAACTCCGCTGGTGGAACGGCGTAGCCTGGTACGATAGGAGTCAGCCATGCCTCGGTGAGACAGATGATGTTGCAGTCCTGTATGTTCCTCTGGAAATTTATCCAGCTTGTTCAACAGTTTTTACACCTTCAATGTACTTGTTCAGTACATCCACATTTATTCTAGACTACAAAACGTGACCATGAACAAATTCCTAACAAGTACTTTGATTGATCCATTAATAAATATCATCATCACAATGACCCAGGTCATTTGCATAGAGACACTTTGCATCAGCAGCACCATGCTCCAGTGCTCTGGGAGACTTTATAGTCCTGAGAGTTGGACACTGGATGACTGACAGCTGTCCTTCACGACAACAGAAGCCACAGAAATCGTCCTCATCCAAAACATGACTCTGATCTCCGTCCTCATCTGGACTCTCCTCTGCTGCTGCTTCACAGGTAAAGTCCAGAGAATCCAACACGTCTCCTCTGTCAACATCCGTCCCTCTGAAATGAAGCCCACAAAACCACGATGCTGCTTGATGTTTGTGTCTCTGTGTCCTCAGAGTCCAGAGGTCAGGTCACAGTGACTCAGCCTGGAGCAGTGAGATCTGATCTGGGAGGAACCGTCAACATCAGATGTAAAACCAGTCAAAATGTGGATAGTGGGAACAATTTAGCCTGGTACCAACAAAAAGACGGAGAACGTCCCAAACTGCTCATTTATCTCGCTACCACTCGAGCATCAGGGATTCCAGCTCGTTTTTCAGGCAGTGGATCAAACTCTGACTTCACTCTGACCATCAGTGGAGTCCAGACTGAAGATGCAGCAGTTTATTACTGTCAGAGTCTTCACTGGGTAAAGAGTCAAGCTGTGTTCACACAATGAAAAAGTGTCGTACAAAAACCTCCCTCAGTCAGACTGAACAGAAACTGAACTGATGCTGCAGCTGGAAGCTACTGCAGAGACTGACACACTTCACTGAACGTGCACAAACACACACGCACATTATTATTGCTTTTTATTTATTTATTTCTAACCTTAAACCCAGTGGTCAGTCTAAAATTCAGTTCTGGTCTTTGTTAGAACACACACGTCCCTACAAGAGTCTTAATGATTTTCAGGCCAATCCATGTAACAAACACACACTTTTAAAAATTCCTCTGTTCTGCTTTTCTCGCCGCTTTAAATGCAAAATATTTTCATGTTACAGTTTTTATAATAAATTTAGTCACAACAACGACCAAACACAAGGCAAATCACTGCGTAGATAATATGGAATACAAGTAAAAACTTAGTCTGCACCATAGTTCAGTGGGCAGTGTTGGTTAAAGTTCTGAGCTATTTCCCTTCATTAAACGTACTTATAACACATAGAAAATATGTTATTGCAAGAAAAGGCCCAAATTCACAATGTTACATGTGCGCACACACATTTGTCTTTCTATACTTGTACAGACATTTGTTCACATAATACAATCCCTAACCCGAATCTGTAAAGGTCCGTAACTGGACACTGTAACTATAGGACCCAAAATCAGAAGCTGAGACACGCCAAGAGTGCAGGAGGTTTATTAACACATGATCTTCTAAAACTGTTAAATAATCATCACACAAAATACTGATACAATGACACTCAGCACAACTCGTGAAGAGGTAACAAAATTAACTCAAAGACAGAGAATTTGACTATATCTAAAACCACTCAAAAGATTTAACTCATATACTGAGACTATAGCACTCAACTCAGACTCTTGAGGTAATGACAGTTAACTCAAAGGTAGAAACTTAGACCATAACAAAATTCACTCTTCATTAGAAGGCCAACACTATAATAGAAAATTCTTACAGCGGAGATTAATATTACAAACAGAAACTTACTCTAAACAAGAAGACTAACAAACTAGAACTATGAACAGACTCACGACAGTATCAAAGGCTAAAGATCAGAAAAAAAGGATTAGGAAGAAGCACCAGAAACCCCAAAACTCAACACAAGCCCTTAAATACAAAACCTGCAGGGGTGATGATGACTTAAGATGGACGGTAAAGAGCAAGCGCAGGGACGCACACACAGGAAGACAATGTCAAAGACAAGGGCAGTAAAAA
Organism: Channa striata; assembly: GCA_033026295.1. NCBI lineage: Eukaryota > Metazoa > Chordata > Actinopteri > Anabantiformes > Channidae > Channa > Channa striata. The sequence continues at coordinate 44,890 of JAUPFM010000194.1, forward strand.
CCCAAAACAGGACAAAATACATCTAACTTATAACTGAACCAAAACTGAACCAAAATCCAATTCTTACATAGACCCTAAAACTCAGTCTTTTGACGGAGAATGTCCCAAACTGCTCATTTATCTCGCTACAACTCAAGCATCAGGGATTCCAGCTCGTTTTTCAGGCAGTGGATCAAACTCTGACTTCACTCTGACCATCAGTGGAGTCCAGACTGAAGATGCAGCAGTTTATTACTGTCAGAGTTTACACTACATCAACAGTCAAGCTATGTTCACACAATGAAAAAGCGTCGTACAAAAACCTCCATCAGTAAAACTGAACAGAAACCGAACTGATGCTGCAGTGGAAGCTACTGCAGAGACTGACACAGTTCATTGACTAAAGTCTATACACATAATACACTGTTATTGCTGTGATAATGTAAAATAATGAGAACGTCTTTATCAATATACATTTTTTTCTAATATACATACTATATACATAAAAGGCTTGAGGGCAATTTGAGGATCAGTATCTTGTCAAGGGACATTTTAAGATGAGCAGGACGAGCTGGAAATTGAACCACTGATTATGGGAGTGGGAATGTACTCTACCTTCAAATCCACAGCTTCCTAAAATATAAGCCTTTATGCTGATGACATCCTACTATATATTTAAAAGTTAGTGGCAGGAAGCAACAAATAAATAATCAAAGAACAGATCGTGGAACAGACTAGAAACTGTTATAAACTGAATGGTAAAGAAGTACAGAGAAAAAAAGTTAGCACAAAACCAAACCTCAGACCAAAGAAATAACAGAATACAGAGTCCAAATGAATATACACAAGTACAACAGCGTTACAAAAAATTAATTGACAGGACTGAGGTGTTTCTTCACAGCCTTACACATTTCTGACCAACTGCGAGTTAGAAATTCATCAGCATCTCAGGCATCAGTTCACTCACACTACTATAAAATGAGCTTGTATCCTGATGAAGTCCTATTATATTTGAAAACCCTCATATTCCCATCGATTGCATTTTAGTCATATTAGAAGTGAATGTTTGCATGGATACTCACCCATTATTTAAATGTG
>JAUPFM010000195.1:0-45603 GCA_033026295.1 Channa striata
TGTTTGAGGGCTTAGGTGTGACTCTGAGCTTCTCGTGTTCCGCAGCCTTGTTCTCCTGTTTGTCCACAGCTATTATGTCGAGTTGGTTGGCCGTTACCAGTTTGCCAGTCCCACTGGATCTTAGCTCTGTCCTTCGTAAATGCCTGAGTTCAAACCCTGAAGCTCAATGGCTCCAGCAGAGCTCGAATCTTACGACATAATGGAGAAGAGACGCCAGTGACTTCGCTGTACTCAATGAAAAACATACGGAGCAATAATGACATTTATTTTTATTTATTTTCCATCAGTTGTTAAGTTTATTTCATGCTAATGTGTTCACTTTGTTTGTCTAGATTCATCATTTTAATTTACTTGCATGTTTTTATCCGCTAGTTTTGCTGTTGGTTGGTTTAGAGACAGTGAGGACGTTGCTGGTTAAGGCTGTAGGACCTGCAGCAGACACTTACAGGCTCAGTGTGAGTGGACAGATGCCACAGATCAGTGACAAATCAGCAGAAGCTCCACACAAAAACTGCTGTAATACTTCCTGTTTCTGGAACCACTGGGTGAAAGGCTGATGTAACACATACAGGAGCGTGTTCCAACACTCGAGGGGAAGAAAAGTAGTTTCCAACACATATTTAGAGATATGAGAATCAGTTGAGAATCTTGGAAAGTCCATCCCCACTCCCTCCTTCCCTCCTTCCTTCCCTCCTTCCTTCCCCCTCGTTTTCTTCCCAGTAAAACTGATCCACTGCAGTGTCACTGCAAACGTGAGTTTCTCCTCAGTCGTAGTTTCAGCTCAGACAGAAGCAGCTGCTCTCATGGCTTCATCAACATCTGGAACATCTGTGGCTGTTTTCACGTGTCTGTGGATCTTTGTTCTGACAGAAGGTAAAAACTGCAGGACAGATCAGTGGATTTTTTATTCATCTCATTTGGTTAAATACTGAATATGTGAAGAACTTATAAGTTTGAGGTTTGTTCTACATCAACCTGCTCAAAAGCTGAATGACACGATTGATAAGAAACAACTAATTTGTTGCTTTGAATCATTTTAATGGTTAAAAAAAGACTCAGTGTGAACTGACGAAGTTTTAGAACTGAAAAGGTTAATTAGAAGTTCATGGTTTTAAACAAAAGTATTAATAAATGCTGCCATACATTTACACACACAGTAGTTTTCACAGTATTTTAGCGCGGTCACACATTGAGATTTTGTTTGTCATATTATTATGATACACACAAGGACTGTATGATATGACTAAAATATCATATTCACATAAAGCGATATATTCTGCAACTTTACTAAAAACACTTGAACATTTGCTTTATTTAAAATGTTTCTTTAAGTGAGAAGAAAGATTTTGTTTAATCTGGTTCTAATTCATGTACATTTGTGCTAGAAGCTCCAGTCCACAGCAAACTGTACATTATATCATGCAAAAACCATATAATTATTTAAAGTTGTTCTATCATTTAAGGTGGACTGATTTATTTAGAAGTTAGATGAAATCTTTCATTTACTGTGTCGTTCACTTCCTGTTCTGTGTCACCTTCACTTTCCTCCGTATGTGTGTGTGTTTGTGTGTGTGTGTGTGTGTGTGTGTGTGTGTGTGTGTGAGTGTGTGTGTGTGTGTGTTGAAGCTGCTTCCTGCTTGTCGGTGTGACAGTGAACGTCCCAGATCAGATGTGTGTGTTTCCTAAAGATGTTGCTGATGAGACTTTGTAGCAAACAGCTGCTATGAGTGATGGGATCAAAGTGCAGTAGATCATGTCTGGAAATGGATCCATCACCTACCTGACACCTCACACCTCACATCTCATTCTCTGATCACAGGTGCAGTTGTGGATGGAGGAGACAAAGACGGACGTGTTGGACTAATAGTGGTTCTGTCGTTGTGTCTCATGCTTCTTATTATTATTGTTATTGTTTATTTGATTTATAGGAAATATAATGTTCCTCCTGAAGATGCAGCTGATTAACAAACAGTTTCAAATGTCTCTTAAATCCTGAGTCCTCGTGTCCTGCTGGTGGTTCAGACATGAAAAAACATTTTTTTTGGAGTCAGGTCTCAGTTTTTTCTGTCTCTGTCTCTCAGCAGAGATTCAGACCAAAGTTCTTCAGCTGCTTTGTTCTGTTTGAATTCAGTCACATCATCTTGTTTAAATTCTGCTGGATTAATGTGAGTTTCCCAAACTCCATCATCTGCTGATACAGACGTGTTGTTTGTTGCCGTCTCAGTCAAACCATGATGATCTGTTGTCTGTATTTTATGTTTTTGTAGATCATCAGTCGTCTCAGTCTCATTGATGTAAAATCCAGAGTCTGCAAACATTTGCTTTACGAGACGCTGCTGCAGCTCTGACCTGTTTTTTTATTTGACAGTTTTCTTGCATTTACGTTGACATAAACATTTTAAAGTCCCGCTCTATTAGAATGTTAAAGGAGACGTGAACTACTGTCAGATTTATGCTGGAAAATACTCAAATACAACAAGAAAAAAAAGGTCCGTGTAGTTTCACGGAAGAATTTGTCAGAGCTGGAATTCATGTACATTTGCGCTAGAAGCTCCAGTCCGCAGCAAACTTTACATTATATCATGCAACAAAAACCATGTAATTATTTAAAGTTGTTTTATCATTTAAGGTGGACTGATTGATTTAGAAGTTAGATGAAATCTTTCGTTTACTGTGTCGTTCACTTCCTGTTCTGTGTCACCTTCACTTTCCTCCGTATGTGTGTGTGTTTGTGTGTGATGCTTAATTTGTGTTTTGATCTGGATTTGATGGTTTTTGTTCAGACCAACAACAGATCACAGCGAAGACGGGAGAAAATGTCACCCTTCAGTGTCTGGATCCCAGAGGTGGAGACATCGAACTGTTAGAGTGGACGAGACGGGACCTGAACGTCTTTGTTTGGAGACATGGGAACATGTGTGAAGACGACCAGCATGAATCTTTTAAGAACCGAGTGGAGCTGAAAGATCCACAGATGAAGAACGGAAACTTTTCTGTGATTCTGAAGAACGTCACCATCAACGACACTGGAACATATGAGTGTCGTGTTAGATACAGTAACACACAACCACCACCTCAGTCCATCTGCAACATCACCCTGACAGTCATCGACTCAGGTGAGTGTGTGAGTGTGTGTGTGTGTGTGTGAGTGTGTGTGTGTGTGAGTGTGTGTGTGTGTGTGTGTGTGTGTGTGTGTGTGTGTGTGTGTGTTGAAGCTGCTTCCTGCTTGTCGGTGTGACAGTGAACGTCCCAGATCAGATGTGTGTTTCCTAAAGATGTTGCTGATGAGACTTTGTAGCAAACAGCTGCTATGAGTGATGGGATCAAAGTGCAGTAGATCATGTCTGGAAATGGATCCATCACCTACCTGACACCTCACACCTCACATCTCATTCTCTGATCACAGGTGGAGGAGCTGGACACACTGACGATGGAGGAGACATGGACGGACGTGTAGGACTAATAGTGGGTCTGTCGTTGTGTCTCGTGCTTCTTATTATTATTGTTATTTATTATTTGATTTATAGGAAATATAATGTTCCTCCTGAAGATGCAGCTGATTAACAAACAGTTTCAAATGTCTCTTAAATCCTGAGTCCTCGTGTCCTGCTGCTGGTACAGACATGAAAAAACATTTTTTTTGGAGTCAGGTCTCAGTTTTTCTGTCTCTGTCTCTCAACAGAGATTCAGACCAAAGTTCTTCAGCTGCTTTGTTCTGTTTGAATTCAGTCACATCATCTTGTTTAAATTCTGCTGGATTAATGTGAGAGTTTCCCAAACTCCATCATCTGCTGATACAGACGTGTTGTTTGTTGCCGTCTCAGTCAAACCATGATGATCTGTTGTCTGTATTTTATGTTTTTGTAGATCATCAGTCGTCTCAGTCTCATTGATGTAAAATCCAGAGTCTGCAAACATTTGCTTTACGAGACGCTGCTGCAGCTCTGACCTGTTTTTATTCCACTGTTTTTTTTGCATTTACGTCGACATAAACATTTTAAAGTCCCGTCTCTATTAGAATGTTAAAGGAGACGTGAACTACTGTCAGATTTATGCTGGAAAATACTCAAATACAACAAGAAAAAACTTGTAGTTTCACTGAAGAATTTGTCAGAGCTGGAATGTGTCGCATTAAGACTCATTTCTGTAATTATTATTATTGTTTATTTCATTGAATCTTTCTGTATTTGACCCTCTGTTGCTGTCACTGTGTAAATATGAATGAGTCAGTTCAGACTTGAAGCATGTTTGACGTGTGCCAACATTTGAAACTGTCGTGAAGCTGTGTCGGATTTTTTGAAAATGCCTAATGATTTTACAGAAGGTTTCAAACAAGGTCACAAAGGAAAGTGTTTGAATCTTCTCTTTGTGTTTTTTATAATATAAACTTGTTAAATTGAAACAGTGCTTTGATAAACCGCTTTGTATCATTTTGAATCAGCTCTTTATTATTATGATTAATATTACATTTGTTTCTAAATGTTTTTAATAAAAGCCTGTTGCTGAACTGCTTTTGTTCGTTCATGTCTCGTGGATATAAAACAGAACAGTGACCCCGGTGGGTGTAATATTTCCTGCCACGCTGTCTCTGAATGACACTATGTTTGTGTCATTCAACAGGCAACACGGGTGAATGGGACGAGTAGGTTCAGCCATTAACGTTCGTTCTTTTTTTGTTAGAAAATCCAAACTTTTTAACAGTTTTGAGTAAAGGGAAGTGAACGATAAAACTGTACATGAAACACCTGCTTAACATTCACAATTTAGATGATCATAACTTTGTCAAGGTTTAAATTGTTGGAGTTAGAAGTCGCTGCTTCGACACCTGGAACATCTGTGGCTGTTTTCACGCCCTTGTGGATCTTTTACCTGCTGACAGGAAGAACGCGTTTGGGGCACCTGTGCTTTACTCAAGCGTTTTCTTTCCATGTTACTTTACATTTTTACTCCACTTTAGGTAAAATGATGACACTAAATGAGATTTATGGCATAAATCCCTTGATGCGCTCCACATAAAACATCTGGCATCTTTGAAGTATGTAAGTAAAAATATAGTAAAAATATGACTAGCAACATACACAGTGTGTATGAGAACTGGATTTTCTACATCGAGTACTTGTTTGATAAAAAAAGAATAACAGTGGCTCCGTCATTGTGACTTTAAACGTTAATTCGCAACAGAATGTTTCCATTCGCTTTTGGCACAGTTCTTCTCCTTAATCAGGACGCCGCCTGAAACCGTCTGAAGGAACAAACAAAGTTACGAGAAGTTACGTCACAGGGTGACGTACCCCAGCCTAAATTTTTCCAGTAGGCTACTTAAAAAAAAAAAAAAAGGTCAGTACACCGAGACAGAGGCTCGAACCTAGTCTGAGAACCTGTGGATTCTTATTTATAATGTTTACAGGGTCGGACCATAACTCCTCCCAAGGGACGTGGCTTTTACTTTATCTAATTTTAATATTCAAAGATTTGACACTGTTATGATTCAAGTGTGTTTTCACCTTTGTGGCTTCCTCCTTCTGAGTTTTCTCTCACTCTAAGCCTGTGCTGATCCTTTGGGGAAAAACAGCAGCACATACCAGTTCAATTATAACTTTTGAACAGTGGGAAAGTGAATAATAAGAGTTTATATGCAGCTCCAATAATAAAATTCATTCAGTATATGATTATGTTCACCGCACTGAGCGCAGGGCACCTCCTTTGTTTTATTTGGCACAAACATGGAATTATGTCTGATTCAAATTGGCCTGACATTAGACACAGTGGCTGTAAGTTTAAAGTTTTAACTCTTTAGTATTTAAACTAAAAGTCGGGCTTAACAGTGAGTGAAAACATGGAATTCTGTCTCCGAGCCAGTGTTTGGTTTGATCATGATCTGTGAAAAGGGACCAGCTCCTGGACAGTTAGCAAGGCTAATTATTCCTGTTCCATGTTTTCATTATTTCGGATCATGAAGATTGTTTGGATTTGGGTTTAATTGGCACGGTCACACGGAAGATGACAGTGACTTTAATAGACGTCCCGTCAGGATGCAACAGCAAGAAATGCCAACGACCACAACAAATCCACGGTGATGTGAACCGGAAGGATTGTTTGAGTCATTCATGTTGCTGTGCCCGTTCCTGATCCGATTACTCACCCACTGTGTTTCCTGCCTCACTCCCCTCCATTCACCCAGAAGACAATGTCTTTATCTCTTGCCAACACAACCATGAAAGCTGCACACCACACACTGTTGGGGTTTATCGACACAGTGACTCAGCTGAGGTGTCGGCTGTTTGATTTGTTCGTTTGTTTCTGACAAACCGTCCCCGTGAAAATTCAGTGATACTGAACATGAATGTTAGCCAGTGTTTTTATTTTCAGACAAATATCTGTATATTGAACCAGTTTGTATGACTACAGCATTATTTCATTTTGTAAAGGTGGTTGGATTCACATTTATGACGCAGGGAAATGTCCTTTCACACAAGATGTTTAAACACATCTACGATCAGTGTGTCACTGTCTTTATTTATTCTTACTTTCACATTTGAGGCATCACGTAAAACTCTAAAGTCTCTGTGTGTAAGTAAAACTCACTGAGTTGTTTAACCGCACAGTTGAGTCTGAAGAATGTGACTCCTACCACAGTTGGACTCACATTCTTTGAGTCAGCTCCTGTTTTGATCAGTGACGTTGCTGCTGCTGTGTGTGGGTTTGAACGTGCTTCCTTCTGCTGGCTGCCAGTTTTAGTTTCACTCTTTAGCTTGTCAATGCAGAAAAATCACAGGAGCTTAAGGTGAAGATTTGACTGTTGAACATAATGTTCATACACTGACGTGAAGACTGAAGGAGAAGGTGTCACAAGTAAAACATAAAACACCCTTGAACTTTGACTTAAACTAATTAATTAATTAATTCTACTACAGGTGACAACCCATGGAAAGATAGATCTGTCTAATTATCTTGACAGAGTTTAGTTAAGGAACAAAAAAGAATACACAACCATGAAGAAGTGCAGACCTAAAAACTACTTAAAACGATCCAAAAGAGGCACCAGATCACCTTAGATCAAACATAAAATCTGACAGTGAAAAAGCCTGCCATAGTATTCAGCCTACTGATTCACCTTCCTGGCTGTCAGCAGAAAACCCACGGCCTCAGCAAATCTTCACAGATATCGAGCCAAACATCTGTCAGCTGACATGATGCAAGTTACTTCCCTCCGCGGGAGCTCACGAGGACTAACCATGATGACTCACTCACTCTTGGACTGGGCCTCCTGCTTGTGTCTTTGACTGTCGTCATACACGACGGCTGCACCTTCACGTTGAAAGCTTTCTTTGCAGCAACCTAAGTTTATCTCTGTGCAGTTCTTTAAGAGATAGGGGGGGACATTTGTGTCATCTAAATATTGTGGTCAGAAGGCAACGTTATTCTTCTACTTAGAAGCCAATTTTAAACCATTACTTACACAGACCAGTGCCAGTGGTTTCTAAGAGGAAAGTGTCTTTTTGCAAAGACACAGTACAACCAGACAGGTCGGCAACATTTGTGTTTTTGAAAGACTCACACATCTGTCAGGCTGCCAAAAATAATCAGGTTATTGTCAGTAAGTGGACTGGATAACAGGAGGTGATGTCGCATGCTGTTAACTGGCTGCTAGTCCAGTAAATCCAAGTGGGAGAGTGCTTACTGAAAATGTTAGTATGGGGCCAAGTGAAAACAGATGCACAGTGGAATTTGTGCAGCGGAGTCTGAAGTCGCAGCAGAATGATAATTTCTAAAATTGTTCAGAGATCAACAAGTGAGCTAAAGAAATGGGGGCAAACGCAGCATTCGACAAAATTAACCATTTCAACCGTATTTTATGAAGAAAACATTCCTAGTTTTATATAGCTGTTGAACCTCCATCCTTCATGACCTTAAATAAATAAATGGGACTAAACAGGACATCGAATAAATGTGATAAGGAAATTTGTTTAGGAAATGTTTGACGTAAAAACAAAGATCCCCAAAATACATTTATGGTCCCTGTTATATCCTGTGTAGCTGCTGTGCAGCTGTTGGTCATTATGAAGTTACGTACAGTTTACTGACTCCGATCTTTAACTCCTGAACAGTAAATTGAACGAATAATTATGAGCCATTTCATTCACTTCGTTCATCTTACACGACGTGACGCTGTGTTCCTCTTGTGGTGGTTGTAAAAAGGGCCGCGGTTCTCAAACACTATATACTGAAGACAACATGGTTTGCTTCAGCTGACAAATTATAATATACAAACTACCAAAAGCAATTCAAACCATGTGAAAACCTAGCAAAGCAAATACACACCACAATAAAGTGAATTGTGCCCTACGTCCTTCCTGCCATCGTTGTTTAACAGCGCGACAGTGACTTGGTGGTTGTCACGTGACAAAAGAACGAGGACCCGAGGACGGACGCACAGCTCAGTGAGTCGTGAACGAAGCATTTCTGTTTCCTGTCCTGCTGACTGAGCTTATGCAGCTGCTGCCATGTGGCGAGAAAAGGTGCTGCAGGAAAAGGAAGGAATCGTTCACTGAGAGGACACATTACTCTTAAGTCATATATAAGATTAGTTCACATTGAATGACTCACTCATGAACGACACATCACTAGCAAGAGTCTCCATAAGACATGAAGTGTCTTGCTGTCTCCCAGAAGCCTGGCATCGTCCTGAACCACTCACAGAGATTACACGCATTCAATCAATTAATCTAAGTTCTTCGACAGAACTCTGCTTTTACAGCAGGAAATCACGCTGTAAGTCTCCATGGTAAAGACCCCGACCACCAAAGCACAGCAGGGATTCAATGATGTCATGACTTCTAAACTGATCCAGTGCAGTTAGTGTGTACTTCTTAAATGGATACGAAACTAAAATGTTTGAATGAAGTCCTTCATCAAAGGACTGGGAGATCGTTGCTGTACCATGTGGGTTTATAACAATGGAAACCTTTAGTACAGAAAATAAATGGCTTTAAGGAAGAATCCCTTAAGCAAAGCCAGTTGAGAACTGGCCACTTTGCAAACCCCACTAAGGAAATTGTAGTTTTCACAGCTCCGAGTGAACAATTTAGTTCAGTTTTTGAACTCATATCATCAAGTGTTCAGTGGGACAAACATGTCTTTCATGCTTGATCTGTAAGTACAAACTAGAGTGTTCAAACTTCACTAATTGCATTGTTAGATAAGGTAAGGTAATCCTTCATTCATCCCACGTCGGGGTAATTTACATGTTGCACAGCTCTTAGATATACAAGGCAACGAGAGCAGCTCACTAACTAATGTAATGCCATGTGGAAAGTAATGTGCAAAAAAAAAAAAAGTCGGTTACACTGTGGAGTTTTGGAATGTAACCGTGGTGGGAATGAAAGACCTGCGGTAGCGCTCTGTCCTACACTGAGGGTGGATCAGTCTATCAGTCAGTTGCCTATCCACTCCTGCCCCTTCCAGCTTCCCTCGCTGTAGTGCCGGCTGAATGGCATTAAAAGCGCTGGAGAAGTCAAAAAACATGACCCTCACAGCGGTTCCAGCAGCTTCCAGGTGAGTATGACCATCTTGTGAGTTGTTGTTCTCCAACCGCTCCTCCAGTTTCTTCTTCTCCTTCATGATAAGGTTTATAAGATAAGAGCAGAGCATTTGTGAAAAAGAAATTGATAGTAATTGATAGCAGAGCAACACACTAGCTGTTAGTCAAATGTGGTGACACAATGGAAATTCTTTCAATGTTTTGGATAGTGATGTTTCTCTGCTCCCTCCTGGTCCCCAAACCAAAACACAGAAGCAGAATTTGCATTTACGTGTGAAACAACTAAGGCAATGTGAAACAAAAGTTAATCAGTGTGACTTGGGGTGAATGCAAATGCAGCAACATCTGCGCCATCTTTTATCAACTCGGGGCCCACGCCTGACTGAGACCGCCATTCACTTTAAGTATTGTCCACGTTCCTGCAGCTGAAGGAAAATTAAGCAGGGAGCTTTTTATTCTAACTGAGCAGGGAGTGGGTTTTTTCACCTCCGACAGATAAATAAAATGCTTTATCTGATAACTGCAGGAAGAACAGTGTATTGTATCTGCACATCAGGAAATGCACTACAGGTGTTCTCTGTCTTGAGGACGGATGTCATGATTCAGACCCTCATCTTCACTTCCTATCCTGGACTTTTATTTTGTTTCCCGTTTTGTTCATGTCCTGTTCCGCCTTGTTATACGTGCCAGATTGTCTCTCTGTGTGGCTGCTCTATAACAGTGAGCTTCCTTCCATTCCTGCTGTGCGCTCTAGACTTTGAAACACAAGTTTCCCTGCTAACCTGTCTAGGCTCCTCTTATGACTATAATATTTTTAGATAATAACCACTTCACTCTAATAAAACAAGTAAAGAAAGCTGTGTTAGAAGAATCCTCGGGGAAACCTAATATACGTTTAACATCAGGTTTTAAGATCAGAATGTGGAGAGTGCAGTTTTGTCAAACCATTTAGTTAAAAACTCTTGTAAGTGTGTGACTTAAAAGTAAATGAATATTGAAAACATGAATATTTCAATATAAATGTGATTTCAATTACAGTCATCAAGCCAGTAATATATATTCATTCATTTACATGTTATTTATTCCATTGTTCTAGACTCAAATCTTTACATCTGTGTTCTCTAACGAAAGTGTGATGAAGTTTGACCTTTCACCAGTTCATCAAACGTGCCTCCTATTACGTAAGTTTGGGAAATACATGTATATCATTGCTTCTAAACTACTCTACAACTAAACTTCTAGCTGAAAAGGAGATGGATGATGTCATGTGTAGGATTTCCATGATATTTAGATATTGATACATTGTCATAGTGTTTGTAGACACAGTCCGTGAGTACTCTCTAAATGAGAAAAATCTGAAAACATTTTTTTAACTTTTCTTCTTCCTGCTAACCTGCTCTGTGAAAACTCGCCCGCCCGTCACAATAGTGAAAACCTTGCCGGGTCAGTGTTAGCAGGATTGGCTAATTATGACGGTAATGTTATCAAACAGTCACCTAACGACTTGACAGGGTGTCGGCGCCCACGTTCGCTCCCAACTGAGTCGCCGCAGTCGCTCAAAGAATCAAGAATCACGGCTGAAAGGAAGGGAATAATTCACAATCGTGAAACACGAGGGCAGTGTATAGAGTGAAGAGCAACGGTGAAATGCCACTTGCCTACAGCACAAACCAGGGTTTGTGGTCTTTTAACAGGTTCCCTAGGTACAGTGCCAGTCACTCCAGCAAAACCACCAACATCTGGAGGAGTTTTTCAGCTAGAAGGAGATTACTATTTCAATATAGGGAATTCAGAGGGAAGTTTAAGCGCATTCATGTTCATTTACACATTAAAGTCAAGCCACAAAGCAGGCTGAGGAGTGGCGAAGGCATCCTTTAACTCAAGTGCCGCATGAATGTGACGCCTGAGATTCTCCACAGTTTATCCTCGTGCTGAGCTGAAACTTATGTAGCGTTGTTAGAGCCAACTGTTTATGCTTTTATTGGAACATAACTTTGAAATGGGAAGATCTCACCTGTAAATGCACCCTAAAAACGCAGCAGAGCTCAGTGTGGCGTCAGTGGCGAAGGTGATGACCTTTAACAGGTCCATGACCTCTCAAACGAACATTAGACAATTCTGTGGGTTAACACAAAGGCAGAATTATTATTATGTTTGACCAAAGGTCGACATGTTTTCTCCTGAGTCTGCAAACTGTCTTTATTCTGAGAAACGTCATCAGCAATGGTCCCTGGACTCCTCTAGGAGTCACGGAAACGAAAGTGGCAGGCTGAAACATCTGGTGGCCCAGATAACTCATTGTGTAAGTGTGACTGCTCATGCAGCTCATATTCCAACACCCACACACTTTTGTGGGACTGTTTGTATGAGAACATGATGAAACAAAAGTTTCACTGGGGAAAAAACTCGTCCAAGGAAACTATCCTTTAATGGGCGATTCCCTTTAATGAGGGGGCTGCACCTTCATAAATCTGGGTCAGAGATAGGATGCCACTAACAATAGAGTTTATTTGTGGTCTGATTTGTTAGACAGACGACATCCAGCTTTTATCCTGCTCTTATGCCTGACAATGTTGGTCGGACAGGACATGTATATGGTAAATGGTAAATGATCTGCACTTATATAGAGCTTTTCTACCTGTTGGTACTCAAAGCGCTTCCCAGTCACACTCAGTCATGCACACATTCATACACCAATGGGGAGCTGCTATGCAGCTGACCGACGCTCACCGGGAGCAATTAAGTGGGGTTTGGTGTCTCGCTCAAGGACACTTCGACATGTGACCAGAGGAGCCAGGATCGAACCAACAACTGTGGGATTGGTGGACGACCGCACTACCAATCTCATTGTTTTAAATCACATTTCCAAACTTGTTTCACCTGACTCAGTGTCTCCTTATGACAAACGATTTTGCTTTTCTGACCGGCGTCCGATTCTCCTTTTCGTTTATTTGCCACGTTGCCACTCGAAGGTCAGAGATTCAAATCCAGGAGCAACGGCTTGTTTTGCAGTGATCCTGCTGTGACCTTTTTCTGTCTTTGTCTTTGGGGAAACTTTGATAACTAAACAACTAAAGTCTTATCACCTTTAAAGCTTTTGTGATGACTCCCTTGTTGTGGGATATTTTTGGGGGACACCACAGAGCAAACAGAGATGAACAGGTTTGTGAACTGGTGTGGGGTTAAACTTCCAACCAAACAAGAGAACTGGGGTGGACACCTGAAAATCTGGGACATCTGCTACCCCTCCCGCAATGCAGGGGTTTTAATAAACCACAGTTTGAAAATGAGCAGTAAATTACACACTTCCAAGTCGGTGGTGGCCAGTGTTCGATACTGTGGTTTGCAGTTGAGTTTCTGACGCCTGCTCTGTTCTCACAGGGTCGGAAGAGGAGACGGAGATCAGACATTCAGCCAGAAACTGACCACAGCCGGGAAGGAGAGCCGGGACAAAAGCAGCCATTAGATATGAACAATCCTATTTTCTTTCTTATATAACCACACCTAGATTTATTGATTTATTTCTTTGTATTTGTGTGTGTTGGTTTGTTTCTTTTTCGGCTGTGGATCATTTGTTCTCGTTGAGTTGGAACAGAGAGCAGCTGTAACCAAAGCAAAGTTCTTGGATTAATTAAGTTGCAAAGAATTATAATCAGAATGAAAACACTTTCCATTTATAGAGCTCCTCTCTCGGTGGCAGTTACCCAAGCTATGTAAAACCACGTGCGGATCACAGAACAGCTGTGGTCATTTGGGTTTACCTTTTCATCCAATATAACAATCCTTTGGAAAACGCTGCAGCTGTCTGAGATTCCTTCAGAGTATCTTCCAGTAAACAGGTCAACTTTAAAGACAAAGAGCAAAGAGACTCTCTGAGACAGACTTTTCTGCTGCCTGCAAAGGAGGACTAAACACAGGAAATGGTGGTTTTACTGCTCTCAGTAACAGTAAACCTTATGTCACCTGGTGGTACGATGGGACACGATCTCTTCTGAGCCTAATGTGTAAGTACAGTGTCTACTTCCGTACATCCATTCTCAGATACGTTCTGTGCTGCATTATTTGCAGAAAAGCATTGCACTCACTCATATAATGTTATAACTAGAAGAACAAAACATGGCAGCAGATGTAATATGAAACACTGTGAAATGTCTGTGATGTCATTTTTAAACAGCATTTTTAAACCTAACACAAACATTTGTATGTACAAACGCAAAAACCCTCCGTAGGCTGGAAACGCAGTAAGTATTTCTAGTGGACCATAGTCGGCATTTATTTTATCTCTGCTAAACAGTTTATACATTCACTTCCGTGTCTCTTTAGTTGTGGCCTCATTGCCGAGCTGCACCACAAACCAAGGTTAGTGAACGGGTGGGGTCACACCCTGAAATGGACTGTCTCCCTTTTTTAGTTGTCAGCTTGATTTTTAAAAGCTAAATTTATTTAATATAATGATTTAGTGCCTAATCTGGAAAGAAGCCAACTCCCTAAGCCCCTCTCAGCCCCCATCAGTCCAGGATTATGGTAAGAGCCGACGTTCTGTTTCCTTGAAGCGGCAAGTTTAGATTCTGAGTAAACAAAAAAGAGTTACGAAAACTCTGCTCTGACTCTACCTCATTATAAACCTGTGGGAAAAAAGTGTTGCTTTACATGGAAGTTTATGTTTTATTTTTCATTATAATAATTTTTTTACAACATAAAGTTGGAGCTGAAAAGATCAATCTTCAAACTTGCCTCCTATATGGTTTTGTTTTGAGAATCAAACCCAGACACCAAAGCACCTCACCAGTTTACAAAATCTAACCTGTCTAATGACATGACACAAAGTCAGTTATGAACTGTTAGTTTATGTTAGTTTATCTGTTTTGTTGCTTTATGGTTTTATTTTATTTAATCTGACTAAATAGCAGGCAAGTATAGTGGGAGTCCAATCCGTATTCATGGGTCAATGGATACGAATCGAACCGATAAGAAACTACTGGGAGATAGAAGGTCACATACTGAATTATCATTATGGACTAATAGCACTACTTTGCATTAGGTCAGACAGGTGGAAGGTGGAAGGCTACCAACTGAACCACAGGCATAGGATGTTAAAAACAAAAACGCCCCATTTAAGGATGTGAGAGTTGAGATGGAAAAGAGGGAGGAAGTTATCACACGAGTCAAACTGTTCATAACATAGTGTTTCTCCTTTATACAGCAGCTGCAATAGAGTCGGATTTACAAACCAAGAAGGTATTCCATGAAGCCACACATTGCTAAACTGAATAACCAGTAACGGCACCCGTCGGCAGAGCGGTTAGCGTTGACAGCTCACAGCTCCAAGGTTGCCGATTCTCGGCTGTGAAGGAGTGTAAATGGTTGTGTCCGTGCTGGCCCTGAGACAGACTGGCGATCTGTCCAGGATGGACCCTGTCTCTGCCCACTGGCAATAATGGCTAAAACGGCTAGACTAGGCAAAAATGAACTGATGAATTGAGGAATGCTTCTTGTTTTACCAATCATTTGGTAATGCTTAAAACTGGATCGTAAGAAGTGATAAAAAGTAATAAACATGAGATATTCTTTCCTGGCAGCTTGGTAGCAGTATTCTTGCTAGTGTTTCTGGCCTCGTGATACACGGTATTAGATTGAAACCAATTCCTTTGAGTCACCATGATTAGAAGTTGTGTTACTCTTCATCTGACCTTATAACCACAGATCGTCTCCTTACCTTTCCACCGCGTTCTACTTGTCATGACTGGAACTATTCAGGAACGTGCTTTCTTTGATCTGCGTGGTACATATGAAATTTTACCCTCATTTGTCTGTAATTGTGACTTCAGTGCTGTGCTGCTCAACAATCAAAGGTCAGTGAAGAGAAGGCGACGTGAAGAGTCACAAGTTTATTGGACATTTAGCCTGAGAGAATAAATCATTTCATGCTGCTCAAAAATGTATTAAGAGCTTATTAAGACAGTTGTTAGGTAATTTCAAACTGTTGGTGAGACACGGCCTTAGTGAAAACATTTGATCGTTATTTAAGGATATATCTTCTGTCAGATGGCATGTCACTGAAACTGATTTCCATAATTAAGCTTTTGTTCAAACCACCATGTTCCCCCACAGCTCGTCTGACTGTGAGTCCCAGCAGGTCCCAATTTTTTAAAGGAGCGTTGGGGTCTCTGAGCTGTGAGGAGGACGACAGCTCTGCTGGATGGACAGTGAAAAGGAACACGAGCAAAAGATGAGTCTGTGTGGAAATGGATGAAATGCTGTAGTTTGTCTCTGTGTTGAGGTGGAGCAGTGATCCTGCAGAGTCCTGTCCTCCCTGTGATGGAGGGACATGATGTCAGTCTTCAGTGTAAGACAGAGGACTCCTCCGAGCTCCCGGCTGATTTCTATAAAGATGGCTCCCTCATCGGGACTGAGCCTACAGGTCACATGACCATCCACCATGTTACCAAGTGTGATGAAGGCGTCTACAAGTGTAACATCAGCAGTCGTGGAGAGTCTCCACCCGGCTTGATCTACGTCACAGGTCAGGAAGAGCAAAATCCACTGACACTCAGCAGTTAACGTTTTTTTGTTCAGCGAGTTTCTGCAAAAATAAATTTATAATCGAAGTCTCTTAAATTAAGTGGATTCTCTCTACAGAAAAACCTCCAACCACACCTCTACCTCCATCTACCTTCTCAACCACATCAACCTCGCCCTCTGCCTCCTCATCCCATCTGTGGTTCAGGCTGCTCCTCCACCTGGTCGTGTTCTGTCCGTACTTGATCTCCACTGTTGTCATGGTGACTTTATATCACCACAGACCCACAGGTAACACTCTGAATCATCTACTGACAAACACTCATCAGCCAATCAATCAATCATGTTTTTTTCTCACCTGCTCTGACTGTAGTGAATCTTCTGCCTGTCTCCATGGTGACAAACTCACCCACTCAGACTGAGCAGGGATTGATGATGACTATGATGATGTCAGAACAGTGCATCAATTCTGAACTGATGCTAATGCAAACTGACACATTGTTGGCTCCAAACAATTTTTAAGACCTTCGACTATCATCGAGCCATAAGACCAAAACATGTCCCCAGGATGGGTGAAAAACATTAAAACTGTTCTGTAAAAGTCATTTCGTAGCCTCTGCAGCCTTTTGTCAACTACAGTATCCACAAATTATCCACATTTCATCTGTGAAGGTCCATAAAGTATCTGCAGAATTAGTACGTTCACATACCTGCGGTGCCATATGGCAAACAAGTAATTAGACGCCGCTGCCGGAATTTAACTGTTTTTAATAACAAAACACTGTTGGGGCGTTGTGTCGAAGGGCACTTGATTTAATCATCTAGTTCATTCCACAGCTTCTGGCTCTAACTGAAAACACACGTTTCGACATTTTAGCGAGACATCTGAATAGATGAACAGCCTCTGTCAAAGGGTTGTGAAGAGGCCATGACGGGCTTTTAAGGTCAACAGTGCGGAGAGTCAAAGTTTGGAGTGTAAGGAGGCGGAAATAACGGTGGTGTTGTCACTGCTTGTAAGAGTCTGGCAGCTGGATCACAGACACACCTACGCCTCATTGAAATTTTTAACAATTTTATCAACATGCAACGGTTGATCCACATCGATTCAACATTGGAAAGTTGGAGAAGAGTGTTGAAAGGGTTTCAGCCAGATGTAACCTAATATCAAATCCTTCAAATGAGCCAGGTGTCCAACCCTGGCTCAAGACTGAGTCCAGATGACTTCATGTAGCAGCACGAAAGCAGCAGTTACACTAAAAAAATCATTAGCAAGAGCATTTGGTGTTAAACTGTCCTATTTTACTCAACAAACAATGTCAGGTGATGTCCAGATGTCCCCTTTAAGTCAGCTGTCTGTGTGAGGAGCAAAGGACTCTCACAGAACATACTCTGCTCGATGGGGAATCCGCTGCTCTTCAAGTGGTGCCACCGTTGGTGCCTCTGCAATACACTAACCTGTCAGCACATGCCATTTAGAGCAGCATGTTTCACACACGTACCCACAGAAATGAAGGAAGGAGTTAATATATAAGACATTGTTAAAACATCAACGCAGTGCAATTATGAGGCATTCAGCGGCCGACTGAGTGTAAGGAGTAGTTCTGCAGACCAGTGATAGCATCTGCTCAGATCTCTTTTGCAGACAGGTGGAGGCTGGGAATGATCTTCTGTGTCAACCCGAAAGATATTCTAAAACTAGTCCACCCACGTCAGACCTCTCCTCCAAAGGACACTGTCTCTGAAACCTGAGTAACACTAACACCAAACACTGGACATAAGTGTCTCTACTGAGATCTCCAGCATGCATCAGTAGGGGGGAGACTCACGGAAACTCTGATTGTCTTAAAGTAACTGACTGTCTCTGTAAATATCAAAAGATAAAAATTAAAAACATTGCATCTGTGCAGTTGATGCTGAGAAATGTTGAGAAATAAGAAAGGTCTTAGTGTTGGCATCTAATACACAGATTATGGAAAAAGTCCCCTCAATTAAGTCAACACAGACTTTGAGCCAGCACCTCATTGTCTGGGTGATAAGTACAAAACTGGACCCCAGAGCAGAGGCATTAATGGTTATTAACAACGTCACTGAGACTTGGATCAAAACTGGGGTTAACGGCAATAGTCTCCCCAGGCGGACGTTAATGCAGAAAGACGATTTAACTAGATGACGTAAGATGGCCCAAAGGGAACATCCAACTTCAATCAACCCAGAGCTAAAAGAGGAGGGAATGAGTGAAGAAACTGCACAGACTGAGTGAACCAACAAGGGAAAACCCAAGAACAAACTGTTTGACTGAATGACAATAGACGTAAGACAAAGACTAACTGAGGGAATAAGACACATGGAGAGTGAACAGGAGACTAACTCCAGGACAAGCTGTGGAAACGAGGAAGCAGGAGGAAACTTAAACGTGAAGATCAGACGGTGAACACCCAACCGAAGATCAGAGTGACGTGTCTGTAGACCAGGATCGGGCAAACACTCGCGGCCACATGTTAAAGCTTCGCCAGGGCAGACACTGAACTCCAGGTTCCCCTTGATGTGCCGTTTGCTTTTAAGTTGCTTTGGATGGAAACATCGTGCACATCATAATCTACAGACGTGCAGCCTTTAAGTGACGTGTAAAACTGTTGTGTGTCACGAAGTTTTGCCATGTTAATATTGTGGGTTATCAGTTTTAAAACTGTGACTGTTAGTCCCCTGTGCAAACCGTGATGCAGCACTTCCTGCCGGTTCAACATTGGCCATCTTGCGGTCTGCCCGTGACTCCCATCTGCAGTCAGGCGCATCCCGTTTTTAATTCCAGCTTCAGCAGAGCAGCTACAGTCGAAACTAAAAAACGTCTTCAGGCTCAGATGTGGTAAACGTGGTTTAAAAAAGGTGTGCATCATCCATTTACATCCAGTGAAGCTTTATTCTGGCACCTTTCATCAGTTTAAACATTTTCACAAGTTTGATACAAAAATTCATAAACAGAAGTTTGAACATGTAAGATAATATTCACATTTGCATCACGCTACAGTTGTAATGGCACGTATGATTGGTCACAGAATACAAACAGTGATTTATTTCACAGAGAAGAAGAGTAATAACACCACCACATGTCAATCAGTGAAACCACAAACACATTTCAAAGAAAAACCCATATAGTCCATAGTAAGCGTTTTTATTTTATTATTTTTTTTGCTGTGGTCTGACTCAGTGGATCAGTTCCTCAGCGTCACTCACTTTCGTTTTCCTTCCTAAAATAATCTGTGAACCAATGTATTTTGCGTCACTGCAAAATACATTGTATGTGAAGAAATGGATCAATGTCTGTATTGTCTAAAATTTATGATGCTGAACTGAAATTTGTTCATCTAAAACCTGCTGTTTTACGTTGGTTGGCACCACACACACCGGTTTCATGGTTAGGGTTCGTCGGCACAGTTTGCACCCACATGTGTCAGATAAGACACTGGACTTTTTGTCACCGAGTTGAAAAAGAAACAGATGATCCGTTTCGAGCCCGAAAACTCGAACAGCTCTCTGTCCTTAAAACAACTCGGCCCACGGATTTGAAATGGACCACAGGGTCTCAGCGTGTGACTTACACAACAAAAGTTTTCAGTTTTGGGTTAAACATCAATCCTGGGTGTGTTGAAAGGTTAAAGAAAACCATCATTTTCTAACCATGAACAAGTTCCTGGGAGATCACACCCCCAACCAACGGTTTAATGGCAGGTAACCAGCCAGTCTGCTGTTGCGTAAGATCCGGCTCCACTTTCCTTATAAAGAAAGGTTGCGTTTGTAATTCAGCTGCACCTACAAATCAGCTTTATGAGACGCAGCTGTTACAAATTAAACGTCTATTTAGGAATAAAATGTCCCTAAAACATCTTTTTTGGTGGATCAGGCGTCAGCTGCTGCTTTGACAAGAAAAACTGTCTCTGTCTCACAACAAGACTGGAAAATTCCAGGATTTGACTTCTTTTTAAATTTTCTAGACAATGAATAGACATTTGATGACTATATGAACACAAAGTTTCTGTAACATGAACCTTTTTCATTAGGCCAAAGAGAGCGAGTAACGACGGGGCAGCTGGGAGAGTTAAATGCAGCACTTACACGTATAATAGATGAGCCAGGAAAATGCTGGATGGATGCAAGAGCTTACTGCACACAGTTTTAATCTGATCCTCTGCTGGAAAATGTCCAACAGTAAATGGAAAAAAAAGATTTTGTTCAGTTTGCTTGTGTTTTTGTTTTGTTTCTTTGGGGGTTTTGGTTTTGTCTCTGTGTACCTGCAGCAGGATGCAAGGATTCAAGACGAAAAGAGACCTGAGGTGTTTCAGCTTGGTTCGTGATCAGCTTCTTCATCAAGAGGAGGAAAGTATGAGGTTTTCCTCAAATGCCATTTACATTTGATAAGGATGATAAAAATACCAACAATAAGGAGCACGACAGTAATCAACAGACCCACTATCAGTCCAACATGTCCACCCTTGTTTCCTCCATTCTTGTTTTGTCCACCCTTGTTGCCTTCTTCCTTGTCTCTTACATGCTTGTCTCCTCCATCCTTCTTTCCTCCGTCCTTGTCTCCTCCATCCTTGTCTCCTCCATCCCCAGTGCGTCCAGCTCCTCCCCCTGTGAGCAGAGAATGAGATGTGAGGTGTGAGGTGTCAGGTAGGTGATGGATCCATTTCCAGACATGATCTACTGCACTTTGATCCCATCACTCATAGCAGCTGTTTGCTACAAAGTCTCATCAGCAACATCTTTAGGAAACACACACATCTGATCTGGGACGTTCACTGTCACACCGACAAGCAGGAAGCAGCTTCAACACACACACACACACACACACACACACACACACTTACCTGAGTCTGTGACTGTCAGGGTGATGGTGCAGATCAGCTGAGGTGGTGGTGGTTGTTTGTCGTTTCTAACACGACACTCATATGTTCCAGTATCTTTCATGTTGACGTTCTTCAGAATCACAGAAAAGTTTCCGTCCTTTATCTGTGAATCTTTCAGCTCCAATCGGTTCTTAAAAGATTCATGTTGGTCGTCTTGAGACATGTTCCCATGTTTCCAAACAAACACGTTTTCCTCTGGGTCCCATCTCCTCCACTCTAACAGTTCGATGTCTCCAACACTTTTATTCACACATGGAAGAGTAACATTATCTCCCGTCTTCGCTGTGATCTGTTGTTGGCCTGAACAAAAACCATCAAATCCAGATCAAAACACAAATTAAACATCAGTAAAACAGTTGATGAGGTCAAACTAAACACTTGCTCGGCCTAATGCCTCCCTCAGATCATCCCACATAACATGGAGCCGGTCTTCAGCTGACAAGAGTCCTGTTGGAAACCAAAGACCTTGTTTTGTCAGGTTTTCCCCGTTGACTGTTCAGTGGTTGGGCCACAGACGGGTTCTGACGTTAACTTAATCTGGAGCAGGTGAACTATTATCTGTCGTTGTAGTGAAACTGAACCATCCTCATGACACCTGAATGCTACACAAAGACATTTCTCATTTCTAAGTCCTGCATTTAAGTTCTTACTGAGATTATGCTGCATGCAGCATGCTTTTTGAGGTGCTCTTCTCATTCCACTTTCTGACTATCACTTTCCTGGAAACGAGCTGCCCACCCACCTACACGCCTTTGTCCTGCTTCCTGCGGGTCCAGCTGTTTGCGCCGTGACTCTCCAGCCTCATCAACGCCTCTATTTAGGTCACTACTTATTTCCCGGTGACGTTCCAGGTTCACACTCAGCCGCCTGCCTGTGCTACTCTTCACACCATGAACCGGGCTTCAGCCCCTGAGGGAATTATATTGACTGTGATTCTTCACCACCCACTGTCTGCAAAGCTTCCAGTTCTCTTGTGCTGCTGCCTCTGGAAAAAACAACTAATTTTTCAGGTGTAAGATTTTAGTTTGCAGCTGAGGAACACGACTGCAAGTAACCGGTTTTATGAAGTATTTGTTTGTTTTCAATAAAATGTTTCAGTTTTTATTTTAGTTCTGTATGCAAGTCAAATCAAGCTTCATGCTTTTTAAGCTTTTCACCTTCCACATGTCACTCAAAGTCACGTAAATGCAGCGCACTTAAAAGTACAAGTGGAAACTGGCATGAAATAAAATACTTTAGTGAACTACAAGGACCTTAAATCTGCAATCAAGCACCACTTCTGGGGAGACGTAACATAATGATGGAATGTCTGAACATTGATCTGACTCTGTCATATCAACGACAGCTCTTACCTTTTACTGTCAGAACAAAGATCCACAAACACGTGAAAACAGCCGCAGATGTCCCAGACACTGAAAAAGCCATGACAGGAGCTGCTGCTGTCAGAGCTGAGACTCTTTCTTACTGAGAGTTAACTGCTGCGTGTTGCGACACTTCTCTGTACCAGCATTTCAGGACGGAGAGAGGGGGGTGGGACAAAACCAGGCTTTCAGAGCAAATATATGTGTCGTTTCTCATCCGAGAAGTTCCCCTTTTCTTCCGATAGTGCACATGGAAGGCAATAGGTTGTGATGACATCACTCCATTCTAATCTCCAAATAGCATGACGTGGGTTATTTGGAGCCAGTCCAATCCGAAATATAATTATGCTGCTCTAATCATTTGCAATGAAACTTTCTGCAAGAGACAGTGTCGTCTGGAAAGTCCAGGGGCATTGAATCACAGCCACAGGGTCTCTAAAAATAGTAACATCACGTACCGGAAATTTATGCAATCACTTTATGTGGCTTTAGGCAGTAGTGAATCGGGAAGCCCCAGCAGTCGAGTGGACAGAGAGCGGCATTTCATGGCGCTGAGAAAATGAAGGCAAAGGCAGAAGCCAAGAAGTGAGACAAGATCACAACATGTGGACCACAGGACCAAACTTTGTACTGTGCGAGTGTCAGTGTGAGACACAGGCCAAGTATATAATCAAATATTATTTGGCATCTCACATGGACACGTTAGCAGCTCCGCTATTTGATTCCATAAGAACGACTTTACACACTGTTGCACAAAAAGACGCATAAAAACTTAAAAATGACAATCTCTGACCTACAAAACTGTGCAAACAAAAAAAACAGAAAACAGCCCATCGATAGGCCTGACATCCAGGACTGGCCCGGCTCCGGTGTTTCGAACAGGCTGAGGAAACCAGTGCGGTGGCCTACAGTGACCGGAGAGACAAAAACAACCACACACAGTCTGCAACTGACGTAAACAACAAATCCGTTCTCAAACACGCAGCATCTGGCAGCAGCATCATGAGGCCATTTCACCTGCGTGGACGAGCGTTATTTATGTCTTAATTCATGTTTTACAGTAACATATAGGGAGTATGTCCTGCACACACACCACTGCACGTGAGAATGTTCCTCCCTGGTTCTACTTTAGTCCAGTGCCGAGGTTGCTGATCTGTGTCCAGCTTTGCTCTTGCTTGTCATTTATCAACGTGTCTAGTTATACACGAAAAGCCACTAGAAGCTGGAGTCTAGTTCTGTCCAAGTGCAAACACACTTGTGCAATAAACAATTCAGAGGATTTAGGATTCCAGTGAAAGCTGACAGTCACCCAACAACAGCATCAACAGAACAGCATTGTTTGTGCATAGTCCATTATTATCCGTCACTCCCCACAGACATACAAGCTGTTGCATGTCCGGACGCAACCTGTTTAGACCGCGAGTAGACGTTTAAGGACCATCTTCCTTAAAGAAGCAGCGACCTACTCTGGTTATTCGCAATTATTAAAATAAAAAATCTGGAAAATATTCCCGTTCAATCCAGTGTATTTTGATTGTGTTGATAGTAGCATTGAACTCGGAGGGTTCAATGCTACTATCGGAGGGTCCTGAACAAAGCTGATGCATCTGATACATGTAGACCATCGTCTGTCGTTCTCTTCAGGGCTTTACTTGAACAACAGGCGGCTGTGTTGCTTATTCGGACATTAGATACTTCACTTTCAGTCTTTCGATGGACTGGCTGAGATTTTCATACAGTCCTTGATGCTGCCGCCAGCTTTTGTTTGACTGCTGCACAAAAGATGATTTGTTCTGCAGACACGCAGCTCATAGTTCAGTTCATTTGGATTTTAAAGCCTCCATTGATCAGCTCGTCCCAGCGTGTGGACGTTAGTGTGAACGGTTGTCTGTGTATGAGTCTCTGTGTTGGCCCATAGATTGACACGAGACCTGCCTCTTGGGGATATGCCCACCATGACCCTGAGCAGGATGGAAAATTCGTGATGGTTACAGATTAAACGAGGAGCTGGGGACCATTAAATCTCACTGGATCTTGATGCTGCTTCAAACTCTGGAATCACATTCGTTAGTTTCATCAAAAGCAATGCAGCTTTATTGACATGCTTTTAACCACAGAGGATGTGATGCTTTACATGATGTATTAAAGAGGAAACTAATGAACCAAAGAAAGAGAGACACGAATGTCGGGTAGAAGATTCACTGCTGGGACTGAAAGGCTTTGGTTGAAAAAGAAAAACACATCTGGAGCATTTTGCCAAGCAAATAACCACATTTTTAACCCGTGTTATTCATCCAGCTCTAAATCACAGCTGTTACAACCTAAAGAAGAGTTCAGGGTTTGAGCCAAGGGAAGAAGAGAAGCAAACCGAACTATGCGCAGTAAAAGTCCCGTTACGTTCTCACGTAAAAGTTCAGGCAGCACCTCCAAACATATTCAGAGGAAGCATCTGCGATCACATGTTTAGGTTTCATGCGTGACTCCGTCACATCATCGCCATCTGCTCTTCCTCAGGACCACAAACCATCCACTGTTATAACACAGGAAAGGCTTTTTTTGTCTCTGTGTCGACTGGGTAAGCAATTAGGATAATGGATGAAAATTTAAGAAAATAAGAAAATGTAATAAGAAAAAGAAAAAAATTGAACAATACTCCTCATAAACTGCACACAAACGTCTGCGTGAAGCAAATAAAGATTCATTCATTAAATCTAAGCATGAGGAACTGGTGGGAAGAAGATGGCTGAACATTCATCATGAACTGGCCTTTAATGACCCATGATGTGAGCTGCCACTTTATTTTCCATCCCGATTCCGCCAGCTTAGTTTAACGACTGGATCTTTACTTGCTTCACACAGACGTTTGTGTGCAGTTGTGAGGAGTATTCTTGTACATCTTTTTTTTACCTCAACGGTGAAACTTAACCAGCAAATGCCAACATTCCACAGCAGAGACAGGAAACAAAAAATATCTAATCTAATCTTTCAGGACACCCACTCAGTGGTGGTTTTGGCAGAGTGTGGCCGTTTTGCCTTTTGAGACAGAGAGAGAGACAAAGAGAAAACAGGAGAATGACATGCAACAAGGGCCCACCAGGCTGGGATTACCTGATACACATGCCATCCATTGGTTTTTCAGTTGGTGTTATTCTAGTGTGTTCAGGACTATGTGGACTAGAGATGCTGTACATGAAGTTTTAAACAGTCTGGCTAGAACATCAGAGAAATTCTAAATTTGGCTCTGACGACAGTGTGAGTCAACTTTTATGAAAAGGTTTCCAGGATCCGTTAGTGCATTGTTAATGCAGTAAAATTAAAATTCAATGCAGACATTTGTGCCAAGTGCTGCCGTATTGGAAAACAGGGTTGTTCAGTGTCTTGTTCAGTTGGCTTTTTCAGTTCAGCTTGGCACCAAGGTTATTTTTGGGGCGGACTTTTTCTTTTGCTCTTTTCCCCATTTCCTTGAGGTGGCAACAAGTCACCTCTGTTTGACTGAAACCACAGGCATCTGGAAACGATTTCCACGAGGAAAACCCAAACATCCAGATCAGAGGAGCTGAAGGAAATTGGAACACTTGAGATAACGGCTAAAGTTGTTCAAAGAGCAGTAACCTACAGCTTACACAGTACCTCAAAGCACGATATCTTCCATACACACATTTTCCGTTCACTTTCACGCATTCAAACAGGGGCTCGTGTCCATGCCAGCTCCGCGTGAAACCACAGGAGCACGTGGGTAATTTACACGGAGGCCAGTGATTCCCAGGTGTGTTTCAGCCACAGGTGAACTCAACAAACCCAAAGCCGAACACATGTGGGGCATAATTAAATCCGATCCCTGTCCCCCGTCCTTGTCCCAGTCACTTTCCTCAGTGGCTGCTCCACTTGATCTATGGAAAGACCACAATACTTCCTGTCAGCATTACCCATCAGCTCCCTGACATTTATGCCTCGACATTACCTCTTTTTCTCACCTTGTGTTTCTTCTGGTTATTTTCCCCCATTTCTGTTGTTATCATTTGCCAAATGTGGAAATGTAAATGTTAGTTCTGCTCTAATGAAACATCAACAGATGTTTTCACTTTTCACAACCAAAAATGTGGTTCAACACTATAATTTCCAACTACAGAAATGGGAAGAAAAACATGAATAAAAAGATGCAAGGCTTAAACAAAGGGAATTAAATGTTGTGAGCTGGCAGGAAGTAACGTAAGCTACAGTAAACCAGGTTGTGTGCATCAGTGTTTTCAATCCACAGATTCGTGGATCAGCTGCAGAGGAACATAAAATTGTGGCTTTTTGCTTCACGCTGCAGGTGATGCTTCTTTCAGTAGCGCAGCATCAGGCTCTCAGTAAAGGTATTGGTACAGGTAAATGCAGCCACATGTAAAATCAGATCCCAGATAAACAAGAAGTGGATCCTTCACTGCGTCCGTGAGGTGGAGCCAAGTGCCTTCGGAGTAAAACTGAGCCATGATGAAAGTTTTCATTTTGTTCAAATATAATAAAAATCACACGATCGTAGCTGGTCTTCAGGCAAATACAACAACGCAGGACCTGCTATTTATTTATCTGAAAAGACAAGAATAAAAATACCACGTAAGTCGTAAGACCTGTTATGATCAGATCATTTTTCTCACGTTTTTAGACACACACAAACAATTAAAGAGCTGCAGACTGTATTCAGCAACATAACTGCCAACACCTGAATGTGTAGAAACATAGAAAATATTTTCCAGTTACTAAATGAAGGTTGAGAATCCACAGTAAGTGCAGCATGTCACTGAGAATTTTTATTTTATGGGTTAAGCGTAACTCAACATGTGAAGCATTTAAAGCGTCAGTCGTGTCGGACTCAAGTCCCGAGGTGAAACCACTGAAACGCTGTAAAAATCATGTGTGTAAAATGTGTCAGCAGCATTTTAACTGTTGTACAAGTCATATAAAGTGAAGCTACGTTTTCTGACATCTGTGCTCAGAGCGGCAATGAAACATGTTTTTATTGGAAATTAACAAAAAAAAACAATCCCCACACAAATAACTGGGAGCTGCTCTTTTAAATAATGTTCACACTAACATAAATGACGAATAAACAAAAACCTCTTCACACTTGCTGCTAATGATAGAATGGAAAAAAGGCGGCAGTGGCGTGAGCCTGCCATCAGTTAACGAGAAAAAGACGGGAGGAGAAAATCTGAAAAACAACGGCAAACAGAGCGCTGAACTTTGGTCTGTTTCATTTATTCGGTGTCGTCACCACTGAAGGGGGTTTGAGGAGGGCACGTTGCAGATGTGAACACAGCAGTCCGTGTGACGTAAAGCCTTAGAAAACACGGGTCACGACCCACAATCTGAGACTTTTCACTTAAACGGTAATTTTCAGTTTATCTGTGGCCACATGTTACAAAACAGGCTTCTCATCAACAGTGGCTTGAATGGAGACTTCAGTCTCCTGAGGCGTCTGTGGACGCGGGACATGACCCAAATCAACCCTGTTTTTTTAATACGACAGCGCTTGGCACAGATCGGTGCCCTGGATTTTAATTTATAATAGCACAGCTTAAAGTGTTTAATGGATCCTGGAAAATGTTTCATAACTGTTGAGACACAACTGTCGTCAGGCCCAAATTTGGAATTTCTTTCCTGTTGTGGCCAAACTGTTTAAAACAGTGTGCGACATAAGGAAATTGTCAATTATTAATGCAGTGTAAGAAATACCAAATATGTAAATTACATATGTATTTTACTTTTTTACTCCAAATAGTCAAAAAACAAAACAAAAAAAAAAAAACGGTGACCCTTGGCAGAGATTATCTGTCTGGTTATAAATTTTATGTTAGATAAAGAAAATTCAATGTGCGTAATAATAAATTTTGAAATAATAGTGACTCTGACCAATCAGATTTCAGGCCACCCACCTCCTCCCTAATCTGTTATTATGTTTCATATTCATCTTTGCTGCTATTAGGAGAATGGTAATTTGTTTGTTATATTTTGACATCAAACTCTTGTTTCCAGCTGACGTTAGACTGGTGTTCAGTCACGTCCTCTCTACACGTTGCCAGTTTTCACAGCAGAAGAGGGAACGTCACGCTGGATCCACAAGCTGATGCAAACGGTTGCCACACTCACATTCTTTAGGCCCCACCCAGTGGCTGATTCCATGACCTTTAGTTCTTCAGCTCATTCCAGCGGTTTGAAGACATTTTAGAACAGTGACATCGATGGTGAGCACATGACGTTCTGCTGTCACCGTGTGTCATTTCACCAGGCGTTTGAAACTGTTTGACAAACTTATCTTACGACCGACTACTGCTTCAGTCACGGTTTGTGTTTCTTATCAGCTGCTGCTGATCAATAACTAATCCTCCAAACTTACAGGCAAAAAAAATGGGCTTAAGGACAATTTACACTGTGTGTGTCCACTTAGATTTTATTACCTGTCAAGGCCACGAGGCTCCAGACAAACTCCTTATACAGTAGATGTTCACATGCAGCACAAACACGTCTGTGGGGAATTTGTACTGTTTACTTCTTCCTCCACATCTACACACACACACACACACACACACACACACACACTGTTTACTCTTGAAGTAAACGGTACAAATTTCCGGGTGGCCCGTTCAATAATCCGCCCAGGCCTGTATCTGTACTTCTGTGTGATGCTGGTGTGAATTTCTCTGCTAACTGTCGCCTGATCATTGGCTCCTCGGAGAAACTCCTGTGATCCTCAACAGTGATCTGATGGGGCAGTGGGGACGCCCAGTGTAGCTCTTTTTGGCGGATTTTTAAGGGGTTGGTAGCTATTACTGGGAAATGGGCCAATTGGAAGGTCCATCAGGGCCCGTCCTCCCAAATGTTCGGGCCTGGTTTGCCTCTGGGAACAGTCACACTCTCTCAGAGTAAGACTGATGAAAGGAGACATCACGGCAATGAATAATAGACTCGGCTAACGCTGGTCCGTGGTCTGACTGATGAGGACCTTCCCGAAGGGACGGCATTAGACAAACAACAGCAGCATCTGAAATATCACGTAAAAGTCGTCTGTCGGTGAACAAGTCTAAAAGATCTTAAAGTTCATTTATTATTATAATTATTTCAGACTATTAGTTTGTGAACTTCTTTAAGACCTTAAATTGCTTCTCGAAACATTTCGGTTAGAGGCGGCTAAAGCGGGTCTGACTTCATTTCTGTGCATATTTCATATTGTGTTGCACCTTTGCGTCTTAACCTTTGTCTGTAGATTTTGTCTTTGCATCTGACACCAAGATAAATTCTTTTACTGTCAACTGTTCTTAACTGTGGCTGGCAATACTAATATTTCTGATTCTGATTTTGAATATGTCAAAGAGGGAGTTTGTGTTTTAGTCCGGTGGGATACGCACTGGTGCAAGTGAATGTGGTGCAGCTGCTGTGGTTCATCAGAGATTTTTTCGTTGCTTATCAAACATCCAAAGTCCATCAGCAGCTCATAGAGGAAAAAGTTCCACGTGTCCTACATTTGAGACGCTGTTTTTGATTCTTGTGGGATTAGCACTGGTGCAAGTGGAAGTGAATGTGGTGCAGCTGCTGTGGGTCGTGTTTGTCGCAGTTGTTCTCGTCCTCGTCCTGCTTGGTGTTTTACTTTTTTTTTTTACATTTGATCATTGAAACTTGTATCCGTTATAATCCACATGTTTTCATTTCATTTTTTCTCAAAATGGCCTTTAAAACTTTTGACCAATGCAACTGCTGATGGTTCGGTGTTGCCTTTTTTCTTGATTTTGATCAGATATTGTATTTGAATTTTAATTTTATCCCACCACCATTCGTCATCAACCCATCTAACGTTCTTTAAATTGAATTATTCATATCATGTTGTTTAAGGTGTGGACTGGATCTGTGTGTGAACCCCCAGATATAAATGGAAGCTGCTCTTTTAAATTGTGTTCACACTAACGTAAAGGTGCTTCCACAAAACCTCTTTCTATTTGCTGCTTGTGAAGTTGCTGCAGTAATTTCCCAGCATTGTCAGACCTTTGTTTCTGGCCTGGAGCCCGGACGGAGCAGCTGACTCGTTTATAATAGAAAGGAACAGACTCCGGTTTAAGCAGGCAGCCAGTTAAGAGGAACATATGAGAGGGAAAGTCCAAAAAACACAACAGAAGCAGCTGTTACTTTACTCTGGGAAATGTCATCACATCGTCGCTGCTGATTCTACGTAACCTTCTTCTTGTCCTTTCGCTTTTTCCCTTCCTGGGTTCCAACCAGTCCAGCACAGAACACGTGACGTAACCATCCAGTCTTCATCCTTCTCCTGTTCGGAGTCATGTCCTGGCTGACAGGGGACAGGGGGACAGGGGGACAGGTTCGTCTCTCACATGGAACACACGTATCAATAAGACGACCAGTGCTGAGATTTTTTCACAACCTGAAACCTTCTTCTCACAGCTTCGTACAAAAGCCTCGTATCAGGACACATGTTTAATTTCGTTTGCTGGTGCAGAGGCCTTGAAGATTTGTTGCACATTTGCTCAAAGTGTTTAGGTAAAATGACCAAGTAGCACCAGGGTGACTTTGAACTCGACCCAGTTGTGGTTTTGAGACCCGCCTGAGTGTCTCCTCAAACCTGAGCACTGTGAAAACTGTGACAAAACAATCACCTGGAGACTTTTTTTCTTTCCTCTGACACACGACCCCTGACGACAAACCAGCTCAGGTTGTGTTTCATTTGTGCGCCTGACGTGTTTGACGTGAAAAACCAATGGATGGCATGTGTATCTTTGGCACCACGTGTTTGTCGGTAAGAAACATTTTTAGGGTCTTGCAAAAACTCAATAGAGGAATATTGTTTTGTAAATGTAGTGATTTATGGTTATAGCAAAAAGTAAAGAATAAAGTCTTCAAGCTCGGGCCTCGTCTGTGCTGAAGACGCTTCTGTTCAGTTTCCGACCACAATGATGTCCACCATGCTAATTTATCGTCTGCAGCTGCGGTTTTTCTCCTCTCGTTCTTTCTTGTCGGTTAGCCACAACCAAAGTGCGAGTCACATTTTCCATCTGGCAGGTTTATGAAACCGAGAGGACCATGCGAAATAAAACAGAAAATGAGAACAAACACAGAAAGAAGATACAGCAGAAAATATCAATAAAATAAAAAGAGTAATACTAATGAGGACATCAAACTAAATGTATGACACGCCATAATAAAAAAAACATTTATTTATCCTTTCGATTAATCTAAATCTAAACATGAAACAACACAAGATCACTGCATGTAAGATTTTTTTTTTTTATGAATGTGTTGTAATCCGATCAGCTCTCATGACCAGTTACAGGCAGCTGGACATCAATGACTGAACTGGTGTGAAGGCTTGAACGTCGACCTCAGAGAAGGTAGAGCTGGTTCTGGAAGAAAACACACACAGTTCAAACAAGGTGAGACGCTGTTGGCAAAAATAATTTTTTTGTTGTTCGACCAAGATCACTGAGTCTGAGTCTTCACGCTCTGAATATAAACCAACATCTGAAATCACCTGACTCCACCTGAAGCACCTTTATTCTTCAAGGCTGGTTCATCAAAGTCACGTTTCAATGACACTGTAATATTAAGTCAATGTTGTATATTTATATAGATATGTTATTAATTTTACTGACCACCTGTCTGGCTTTACATCATTCCTCCCTTTTCCTTCTGTAAACTCTCAATTTTGAGATGGAAATTTTTCACGTTTCACATTCATGTCATATTTATGTGTTAAACGTGGGTCACTACAGCTGTACCTCTGCCAGTGTTTGTTCTGAGGACTTTTTGTCCGTGGTTGACGTCTCTTATTCTCACTGCTGCGTAAACTACAGCTTCGTCAAACTCTGCAAAACACACACACACACAAAAAATGACACATGTTACATTAATGACACGGCTGTCAGTATATTTGCTGCCAATATTAGCACTAACTGTGGTGTTAACCATTGACATATTTATACACATGTATTTTACTACAACTTTCATGCAGCATCATAACTAAAGACAGCAGGGATGGATATGTTCTACATATACGAGATTATCTTGTTCATGAAGGTTGCTGGTCTGCTCTCAGCTCCACCAGCCTCTGGGCATTGCTGTCATGTGATGCCTCCCTCTCCTGTACGTATTTCCAGTCTTCTTCAGTCTCCAGCCTCGGTGGGTCTGCTCTCATGTTAATTTCCTGCCTCTGTGAGTTCACCTTGGATGGCTCAGTGGAGAACATCTTGTTTATTCTCTGGAGTATCTCTTCAGCCGGTTATCCAGGGCCGTGAACCTTTGGTTGCTGGTCTCCAAGGCCTCAGGTGTGGTCATGCTGTTCTACTTCTTAGGTAGGTGCTACTTCTTCATCATCATGCTTTTCTGCGTCTCTGATAGTTGGCCAACTTCTCTCCGTGTTGCTTTGATCTCCGATCTCTGTTTCCATGGAGGACGTTGCACCAAAAGTAAAACACTGCAAAAACACTAACAACTTTATAATAAAGACAGAGACAAGGAAAAGCAGCTGCACCTTTCTTCTTTTCTTTGATGGTTATTTGTCGGCCACTGACATCATCTTTTCCCACTGCTGAGTAACTTGCTGAGGAATAACATTCTGCAACATAAAATACATGGAGATGAGAAAACTACAACTTCAAAATATAATGTTTGTGCTCTTACTGCGATCAATTGTAATTCTGTCTGTCATACAGTTTATCAAAAGAACAATGGACAATGTAAGTGACTGTGCAGTGTCCACTGTCCAACACTGAGGTGGGAGTGATCTGATTTGTTAGTGCACAGGTTTTAAATGTTCAAAACGTAAGTCTATTCTCTAAGAATATAAAACATTCAGAACACTAAAAATGACCTATCACTTAATAAACAAGGTATTTATTTGCTTTTAAACAAAAGCAAATCATGAGCTTTTTTCTAACCTTAACCAAACGGCTTTTGTTGGCTAACGCTAAGCATGTTCTGGAAATTAATTTACACTGAAATCTTTATTTCCCCCATTTTAAATTATTTTTATTTCAGAGAAACATGCAGCTCGATGCTCAGAAACAGGAAGCTGGACGACCACAGAGCTGTTAGCATCAGTTTCAGGCTCACCACACAGCACAAACCAGACCAACATGGAAAGTGCAACACGCTGTCCTCAACTCAAAAACAACAGTTGAAAAGTTGTCAAGTACAGGACAATAACTTTGATTCAATGGTTGCCACCTAAAATAACCTAAATGTAGGAAAATGTAAAAAATAGTAAAACATCCTGCTTTCTGCAAAAATTTATGCAATCCATTGTCCATTCTGTCCTCTCGTTTTGAGGATCTAACATTAAGGCCAAAGTTGACCTCTGACACCAGGATTCGCCTTTAAAAAGCATGAGTGTGGACACTACTACTTCTACTTCTCTTTGGGCTTTTCCCATCAGGGGTCGCCACAGCGAATCATCCTTTTCCACTTCACTCTATCCTGGGCATCTTCCTCTCTGACACCAGCTAACCTCATGTCCTCTGTTAGAACGTCCATATATCTCCTCCTTGGTCGTCCTCTCGCCCTCTTGCCTGGCAGCTCCATCTCCAACATCCTTCTACCAATATATTCACTGTCCCTCCTCTGCACATGTCCAAACCATCTCAATCTGGCCTCTCTGACTTTGTTGCTAACACAGACAACGTGCGCTGTCCCTCTGATGAGCTCGTTCCTTATTCTGTCCAACCTTGTGACTCCTAAGGAGAACCTCAACATCTTCATCTCTGCTGCTTCCATCTCTGCCTCTTGTCTCTTTCTAACTGCTACTGTCTCTAACCCATAGAGCAGAGCTGGTCTCACCACTGTCCTGTACACCTTTCCTTTGAGTCTTGCTGACACTCTTCTGTCACACAACACTCCTGACACTTTCCTCCACCCACTCCAACCCGCCTGCACTCGCCTCTTCACCTCTTTTCCACAATCCCCATCACACTGAACTGTTGACCCCAAGTACTTAAACTCCTGCACCTTCTTCACCTCAGCCCCCTGTAACCTCACGCTTCTACCTTGCTCCCTCTCATTTAGACACTGTTGTCTCTCCTAGACACTTCCACACCTCCACAGCTCATCGTAAGTTTTCTGTTTGGCCTTTGCCACCTCCCTCTTCACTCTGCGCTGCACTTCCTTGTACTCCTGTCTACTTTCCTCAGTCCTTTCTACATCCCACTTCCTCTTAGCCAATGCAGTCCTGCACTTCCTCATTCCACCACCTCCACCAAGTGTCTTTATCTTCTTTCCTTCTTCCAGATGACACACCAAGCAGATTCCTACCTGTTTCCCTGATTACCTCTGCTGTAGTTCCCCAGTCCTCTGGAAGCTCTTCCTGACCACCCAGAGCCTGTCTCAACTTCTGCCTAAATTCCTCGCAAGTTTCTTCATTCTTTACCTTCCACTAGTACACCAGTATAACAGAGTATAACTGTGCAACTGCAAAGCTTATTTGAATACTTTTGGTGTCATAGCACAGGAAACACTTTTGAGATTTGTCAAGATGTGTAGTAAATGAGGATGGCAAACAGAAAAACTTTAAATTTCAGGTGTGCCTAAAATAATAAAATTTATTGTGAATAATTACATATATATTGATCCAAAAAAATAAAATACATTATGATAAAATATGTTATAATAAAAGATGACATCTCTGAATTTTCCTCAATTGGGGGAAGCTCGTTTTGAAAGGTTAAGGTAATTTTTGTGTGTCCGTCATTCTTTTCAGATGTTGAATTCACCAACCTCAACCTTACAGTTCAGTTGTTTTGTGAATTGAGGCCATAAAATAACATTCAAAATAATATGTCCCACCTTTAGCGTTCCTCTGAATGCATCGTCTCACCAGTAGAACCAGTAATACCAGTAAAAAAACACAGGCAGGTGGAATAGACAACCACACGTGAAGGAGATGAGAAGGTGATGACGAAGCACTGGTTGATGTAGGGGACGTTGTAGAGGTGGCTTTCTCTAAAATGAACCAAATATGTAACTAAAAAACATATCACATTTGTTGATCACAAAATTATATATAATAGTTATAAATAATTGCTAATGTTATCTCTGCAGAAAGTTGAGACCAATACAATAAATATTAGAATTAATTTTTTCTACCCTCCTGACCTGTGACGTAGATCCAGCCGGGTGGAGACTCTCCACGACTGCTGATACGACACTTGTAGACGCCTTCATCAGACTTGGTAACATGGTTGATGGTCATGTGACCTGTAGGCTCAGTCCCGATGAGGGAGCCATCTTTATAGAAATCAGCTGGGAGCTCGGAGGGAGGACTCTTTGTTAGACAGTGCAGAGAGACATTCTGTCCCTCCATCACAGGGAGGACAGGACTCTGCAGGATCACCTTCTTATCTGAACACAGAGACAAACTACAGCATTTCATCCATTTCCACACAGACTCATCAACACTAACTCCACAGTCTGATCTTACCAGGTACAACAGTGATGCTGATGATGTTACTGGTTGATCCACGTCTGGACTCACACCAGTAAACTCCACTTTCCAGTTTGTTGATGTAACTGATGGTACAGGAAGAACCAGCTGATTCTCCCCAACCATCTCCACACTGAGTCATGTTTCCTTTAGTCGTGTTCCTCCACAGTGTCCATCCAGCAGAGCCGTCGTCCTCCTCACAACTCAGAGACACAAACTCTCCTTTAAACAGCTGAGAGAAGCTGGGACTCACAGTCAGACGAGCTGTGAGGGAAATAATTAGGACTTTAGTAATAAAGTCTTAGTATATGAAAGATTTTTATGCTGTAGCTGATGAATGAAAAATGATCAGACTGTTCATGTACTGTATCTTTGGTTGATGAGATCACTTATCATCAATGATGTTCTGTGAAAAGGCATTAAGAAATATTTGCGAACTTGGTATAAAATAATGTGTATTAGATGGTCTCTCCAAGACACACAGATTATATTTACTCTTAACAACTGTTAAAGAGATTATAATTCATTCATATTCACTTTAATAAACGAAATGACTAATGGTCAAAGACAAACTCACTGAAAACCTTTTTTCTAAATATGTTCCTGGGTTTCGTAGCCACACACATTTCAAACTTTCCAGCCTCCATCACGGGCACAAAGGTCTTCATCTCACGTATTTTACAGGGTTGGTACCAGCCATGAACCCGGACCAACAAACTAATGTAAATGTGTAAAATCACCAGAGTGAAAAGCTTGAAGTTCACTCACCTTGGTTTGTTGTGCAGCACAGAACTGAGGCCACAGCTAAAAAAACAAGAAAGAAAAGAGTTAAATTATATATTTTTTTATTTGGGTCGACCAGCTTGTACAACAAATTCCTTATGACAGCAAATTGATTATTAACTAACTATTATACACATGCATAAGTATATTTGCACACAAATCAAAAAACAAAACAACACACAGCAATAATAATGTATACATTTTGTATGTATAACAAACTGTAAGTCAACACATTCTTCATGTAGTACTGTCAATATATTTCATACACAAAACAGTTTCTTAAAGCATTAGTTTAAGTTGAGGAAGAGATTTATTTATAGAGATACAACAACCTACTTTCTTATTTATTTATTTAGTTAAAGTTTTGTTTTTGCTCTGGAGCAAACTGCAGGATAATAGTTCAGTAATGTAAAGCGTTAAGCACTGAACAGCTGTGTGTGTGTAGAACTTTATGATGGTGAATTTTTAACAATGTATGATTTACATTTAATCTGTATTCTAATATTATTAAACAAAAACAAAAACCGACAACTACAACAGTAGTTTATTGTGACTAGAAATTTATTATAAAATCAGGTCACACAAAACCCTGTAATACTATGAGCCTCTTCTATCTCTTCTGCATCCAAGTTTCCTCATAATAGGAAAAAATAATTTTTTCTTTGTGTTTTCCCAAATAATTTTAAATTACTTGAAACCAATCGCTGATTGCAAATAGTAAACGTTGAACTTCAGAAGTGTCATTGTATTTTGAAAGAAATGTTATATTTCTTAGTTATTATAGACATAAGTGCACACCTGAGCAGAGGTGTGTTGTAGCTCTGTGATTATTTCAGTCATAGAAATCTACTGAACCGTAATTGTTGACTGACAGGAGCTTAAAACTGCTTAAACTGTAAAGAACACGTCTTTTGTCCATTAGCTGTAATTACCTCCAGCTCAGATAAACCCCGCCATAGTGGAAAATGTTCATCACATTGTACAACATAAACAGGAAATGTATTTTACTTGCAGCAATGCAAATTATATCATAAAGGATTTATAAAGGTTTCAGAGTGAAGTCAAGTTTTTCAGTTAAGGTTTAGTTAATTTCAGCAACAAACAAAAATAAGTTTCAATTTACTGCATTCTCTTTATTTCCATTTCTTGCAGTGCGTCAGTTTTGCTGATGCAATAAGATTTGGAAGCTGGATGCTTGAATTTAATATAATAAATGTTTAGTTGATTTATGTTTAAGTAGCAGCTCACAGGTCTGTACCGCTACAAACATTTAAGGCAAGGTGTAACTTCATATACTTTCTTATATTCATCATAAAGGATCTTTTATCTGTGTTTCATATTTCGTTTTGAGCATCTTGTTTTAATTGCTGCTCTACAGTGACCAACAAGTTTGCAACTTTAACTCTGATGATTGTGATTTGTTGCCTTTTTTCTTGATGTTGATCAGAACAAAATTGTTCCAATTCTCATTTTATCTCCCCACCACTTTTCATTAACTCGCCTAACATCGAATTATTCATATCATACAGCTTGTACTTACAGAGGAGGAACTGCACAGATGTTGGGTCCATTGTACGACTTGATGTGAGATCATCACACATTTGGTCAAAGAAAGTCAAAGCAGTTAAAACCACTTCCTACTTCTCGGGAGTAAGTTAGCAAGTGAGTGTTTCTCCAGCAGTTGGCAGAAAAGAGCTGGTTTTCACTTCATACAAAAAGTGTTTTGTCACTTTTAAATTCATCGTTCTCTAACCTTAATTCTTGCCTTAACCAAAGCCGACTCCAGAAACGATCCAGGGT
The DNA here is from genome assembly GCA_033026295.1 of Channa striata. Taxonomy (NCBI): domain Eukaryota; kingdom Metazoa; phylum Chordata; class Actinopteri; order Anabantiformes; family Channidae; genus Channa; species Channa striata. The sequence continues at coordinate 38,368 of JAUPFM010000195.1, forward strand.
CTTTAGCTTGACAGTCATGTGCTTTTTACATCAACCATCCTCCATAAATTCCAACTCCCTTTCCACCAATAAAAGGAGTGTACAAACCTTTTTAGGGGAAATCACTGGCCCTCACACGAGCAACCTGACTCTGAGACTATGAGGTCATGGACCCACATACCCTCCACAAAACCAAACCGAGCAGAAATCATATTACACAAAGTCAGACATGCACAATCAAAGCGATTTGTCCAGAGTTGAGCCCAAAGTCTCACAGAAAAGCAGACATGATACACCAGCTTCAATAAACCACGGACGAGCTATAAGCTACGAAAAAAGAAGAGATGAATTAATAGAAACAAATAATAGCTTATATGAGTTGTTCTGTTACACATTTCATTAAACAATGAGGAAATGAAACACCCCCTACATATTGTATAGTGCATTACATTCACACACACTTGTTCACTCATTCACCACTCCGGATATAAATGAAGTTTATTCAATCTTTTTAATTTCAGGATCAAAGATCAGGTGCAGTGTTCAGACTTGAACCCGTGTTGACATTTAATAAACGAAATCAAAACAAACATAAAAAAGAAGAAACACAAAAACCTGCTTTGAAAATCTTGTCAATAAAACAGTAATAACACACTTGTGGGTCCTTCACAGCCTTACAACAATCAGTGCAACATTTAAATTTTGCCAAAAAAATTAAAAAGTTTGTATTTTGTTGTCATGAAAATTAGTAAACACACATATTCAAAAGATACACAGTGTTGTTCAAATATGAACAAACTCTCCTGTTGGCAAAACAGGATGAAACAAAGTCTCGTCGCCTCCAGCCGTGAGCTTAAATAAAACGGCACCATCTGATGGTAGCAACCGAGCACAAACCTGTCAGCCCGTGTGTGTGTGTGTGTGTGTGTGTGAGATACCACTGTCATGAACATGTCCACAATTTGGAAAAATCCAGTTGTCAAATAAGAAAAGTTTGTGTCAACATTAATGTTCAAGTGGGACCAATCGTTTTCACTGGCGTAATAATTTCATTTTATTGAATGAAAAGATGTTTTTTTTTGTCCACACAGACGTGTTTTTTTTTTTTATAGTTTGGTTCCTCCTAATATTCATCTGTCCTTCAAAACTGAAATTAAATGTGACCTGTTGGACGTGAGGCAGTTGCCTGAATCATCCAGCGGGTGGCAGCACTTCATTGGGTCCACCTGTTCGAGTCCAGGGTTCACACACTGAAGGTTTCACTGGTTCTGGAGTCGCTTCTCGCCTCTTGTCCAACCCTCATGTGACGGTGCTATGATCCAGCCGCTCCGTCACGCCCTGACCCACCTGGACAAGCCCGGAGGCAGCACGGAGAGAATCATCATTTATGTTTCCTACTTATCACGTGGGGAAAACAACAAGGCAACATGTTGATGGGATTCATAAAGTTGTTCTGATTTTGTCCTGATTTTCAGTTGTCCTGAATTACTATCACTGTTAATTAAATATGGCATCTTATGGTGGTAATCAAGGATATTTGGTGGTTTTATTTTATAACACGGCATGTAGCTGTAGATTGAACTTTTTTTTTTAAATGTCATATTTTAAATGGTCTTTAACTAATTATGTTTGATTTCATGTTTTGGTCGGTGTCACCAGGATTTGACACATTGAGCTGCATTAACCTGTATTTGTGATTATCGTCATGGATGAACCAAACTGAAAATTAAAGGCCTTAAATGACAATTATTTTCAAGAGTCACTTGCAGGTTAGTTGACAGTTAATATATTAATATGCATGAATATTTTATCTGATCAAATCCAGAGGGAGAAGAGGCAGAGAGCAGGAAGTTGCGGCACTACTCAAAGTTAGAGCTCATGAAACAGGATTAGATTCTGTCCCACTTTACAACTTTACTCCTCCAGTACTGAAGGAAATGACCCGTTCAGTCCATTCACTGTATGTGGGATGTTTTTAAAAATCACCAGCCCGGTTCTGGGCGTGTCATCATTTATCTGCATGTGATTCCAGCCTAGATCCAACCTCAGGCCACTGTCAACGTGTTAAAACGGGTCCGATAATTTCTGTTGTAAAGCAGACAAAGACAGTAACTGTAAGTCCTGATCACCATCCGAAAGAAAGAAACGACATAAAACTTCACAAAACCAGAAAACAGCAGTTGAAAAAAAAAACTAAATCCACCTGTTCTTGCAGCTGACATTTTTAAAGTTTATGGAAAAATCTCAGTAAACAGTTTGTGGATAAACATCAATAATCTATATAGTAAATTGATAAAACAATGGTGGATCTGTGAATTTACCATCGTCTCACGTGTGTTTGGGCCAGTGCTGAGACTCTGTCATGGACGTGGGATCATTTCTATTTATTTGACCCTGTGAATCTGATAGAGTTTTTTATTTTCTATCTTCATGTTCAGTTACGTCCAGCAAACACAGGAGGATCTGGTGTTTGTCACTGAGTTGTTTAAGGTGTGGACTGGATCTGTGTGTGAATCCCCAGATATAAATGGAAGCTGCTCTTTTAAATTGTGTTCACACAACGTAAAGGTGCTTCCACAAAACCTCTTTCTATTTGCTGCTTGTAAAGTCGCTGCAGTCATTTCCCAGCGTTGTCAGACCTTCGTTTCTGGTCTGGAGCCCGGACGGAGCAGCTGACTCGTTTACAATAGAAAAGAGGCAGCCAGTTAAGAAGAAAAGATGAGAGGGAAAGTCCAAAAAACACAACAGAAGCAGCTGTTACTTTACTCTGGAAAATGTCATCACATCGTCGCTGTCGAGTCTACGTAACCTTCTTCTTGTCCTTTTGCTTTTTCCCTTCCTGGGTTCACCCACAGTGAGTCAGCTGCCTCCATCTAAACCTGCAGTGAAATCCAACCAGCCCAGCACAGAACACGTGACGTAACCATCCAGTCTTCATCCTTCTCCTGTTTGGAGTCATGTCCTGGCTGACAGGGGACAGGGGGACAGGGGGACAGGTTTCTCACACCTTGTCTTGGAAAAAATCTATCTTGACAACTACTGGTCCAGACACCTCGAGTGTAGTCAATAAAGAAGCTTCCATCCAGGATGTCTTTTAAGGGTTTTATTATCTTGCAAGAGAGAAGTTCACAGAGTTTCATCCCCTGTCTAGTGCCGTTCTAAAAACTGATACATCACACAAATGTTTTATACCATCTGCTGCTGGGCAAAACATGTTTGTCGTATGTCTCCAGGTCACCACAGTTTACTGTCAAATAGCAGATTACCTTGGGACGGTTATGCCGACACTTCTTAGACAAAAACATGTATATGAGATAAAAGATGCTATGTCTCAACATTCTGCATAACAACACTGAAAATCATTTGACCTTATAACTAAGCATAAGCATTAAAATGTAATCACTCTTAATTTTTCCTTTACAGACCTGTGCAATGACTTTTACTGTAAATATTACAGTAATTTAATCAGATTCATCATGAAGGTTGGAGGTCCTCCAACCTTAACATCTTATGTTTTGCATAAAACTGCTGTTTACTGAGTTTGTTTCAGCATGAATTATTAATGTATTACAATTAAATACAATCAGGTCACATGTTTCACATCAATCAAACATTTGTACTTTTAAATTTCCTTCACCTGCCTTTATTTACTGAAAGCAGAATCATCTGTGGGTGATTGTGTTTTATCTTTATTTGAATGTACTTTTACATCACTGGTGTTTGGGCTCATGTGAGCCAGTAACGCTTCACAATATTTTGATCATGAACAGCCATATTTTCACTGTTTCAAAATAGCTGATTGCTGGAAACCAGCAAAGTGACTTTACCAGAGACAAAGGACTTTTGTGACAAGTTTCAGACCCTTTGAAATACATTTCTGGCAAACCTCTTTTTTTACGTTTGTGTCCTCATTAGCTTTTATTCATTTTCAGATGCTTTCTACCTCCAAGATCTGCACCCATGTCACACACTGTGTATCATGGTTTAGCTGCGTTTGATTCCAGCTCAAATCAAACTGCAGGCCACTTTTTTTTAACAGATGCAGACAAAGAAACCAACTATAGAATCGTTCCATCATTAAAAAAAAAAGAAAAGAAACAAAATTTTACAAAACAATTAAAATATCTTTAAAATGCACAAGAAAACAACTAGTGTGAAATAAATAAAACACTTATGTTTAAATAAACTGAACATCTTCTAAGTTAACACTGTAAATGTTCTTTTTTTTGGTCCAATACCAGCTCAGACTAATACTTCATTCCTAAGTTTCAGAGTCACAGTTAAAAAGGTCAGTGACCAGCGTTGAGGTTTTAGTCTTAGCTATATGTTTTCAGTTCAGCTCAGACATGCATCAACATGTAGAACAGTTCCGTCTGGTTTTACTAAGAAGCTTTTAGAAAGAAATGATATAATAATACTGCTCAACATTTACATATTTCATTCAGGTTTGAGTTTCTCTTTGCATTTATGAGCTGCTCCAACTATTTTGTCATTGTTGGGTTCAACTTGGTTGTTTCTACATCTTGAAACTAGGTGTTCTGAGACATTTCACACTAGCTGCTGCATCAGCAGAAGGGTTTAGATTGATTTCCACACAAGCATATCTATCATGTTCTCCCCCACCCTTGTTTCTTGCATTCTTGTGAGCAGAGAATGAGATGTGAGGTGTCAGGTAGGTGATGGATCCATTTCCTCTTCAAACTTCCGCTCTGAGACAAACACTCATGTCTCCACTGGTGGTTCCTCCTCCTCTTCCTCTTTTATTTTCTATTAAGGTTCAGGATTCAAATCTCGCAGCTCATGTTCATCACCAGCAGGAGGTTGTTGATTCTGCTGATTGAGTCTTTTTCTATAGATGATGAAACCAACAACAACAACAACAACAACAACAACAAGCAGAACAGAAACTGTCACACTAACTGTCGGTCCAACATGTCCATCCTTGTCTCCTCCGTCCTTGTCTCCTCCGTCCTTGTCTCCTCCGTCCCCAGTGTGTCCAGCTCCTCCCCCTGTGAGCAGAGAATGAGATGTGAGGTGTGAGGTGTCAGGTAGGTGATGGATCCATTTCCAGACATGATCTACTGCACTTTGATCCCATCACTCATAGCAGCTGTTTGCTACAAAGTCTCATCAGCAACATCTTTAGGAAACACACACATCTGATCTGGGACGTTCACTGTCACACCGACAAGCAGGAAGCAGCTTCAACACACACACACACACACACACATGCACACACACACACACACACACACACACACACACACACACACACACACACACACACACACACACGTTTATTTCAATTATCGCTTAAAACCCACCATTTCACCAACAAAGAGAAGTGAACCAGTACTAACGTTCACATGCTGCAGTTGTTCTTCCACATCTTTTGTATCAGCAGGACCTCGGTTTGAGTTTTGCCTTTTGCCTTTTTTTCTGTAGATCACAAACAAAACAGCAACAACAGCAATCAACAGACCAGCTATCAGGCCAACATGTAGATTCTTGTCTCCTCCATCCTTGTCTCCTCCATCCTTGTCTCCTCCATCCCCAGTGTGTCCAGCAGTTTGACCTGTGATCAGAGAATGAGATGTGAGGTGTGAGGTGTCAGGTAGGTGATGGATCCATTTCCAGACATGATCTACTGCACTTTGATCCCATCACTCATAGCAGCTGTTTGCTACAAAGTCTCATCAGCAACATCTTTAGGAAACACACACATCTGATCTGGGACGTTCACTGTCACACCGACAAGCAGGAAGCAGCTTCAAAACACACACACACACACACACACACACACTCACCTGAGTCGATGACTGTCAGGTGGATGGTGCTGATTTGTTCTTGATCTTGTTTCTAACACGACACTCATATGTTCCAGCATCTTTCATGTGGACGTTCTTCAGAATCATAGAAACGTCTCCGTCCTTTATCTGTGAATCTCTCAGCTTCACTCTGTTCTGTTCGAAGATTCGTGCTGGTCTTCTTCAGTCACGTTCCCAAATTTCCAAACAAAGACGTTCAGGTCCTGTCTCCTCCACTCTAACAGTTCGATGTCTACAACACTTTCATTCACACACTGAAGAGTAACATCATCTCCCGTCTTCACTGTGATCTGTAGTTGGTCTGAACAAAAACCATCAAATCCAGATCAAAACACAAATTAAGCATCACACACACAAACACACACACATACGGAGGAAAGTGAAGGTGACACAGAACAGGAAGTGAATGACACAGTAAATGAAAGATTTCATCTAACTTCTAAATCAATCAGTCCACCTTAAATTTTAAAACAACTTTAAATAATTACATGTTTTTTTGTTTTTTTTGCATGATATAATGAACAGTTTGCTGCTGACTGGAGCAAATGTACATAAAGACGTTCCAGCTCCATGTAAAGATGCTGTTGAACTTTTACACTGCCATCACTGAATCTGATAAGATAAGATAAGATAATTTTTTAATCCCACAATGGGGAAATTCTTGTGTTTTAGCAGCCATGAACAAAGAACACAGAATCTGCACAGAACAATGTGCATTTTTAGTTTAACTAAAAAGCCATTTAAAAATTAACCTTTGAAAATGTAAATGATGAGTGTTACACATCTTGTTTATTACACAATAAATAAGAATATACAAGCAAAATTGCACATTGTGTTTCACTGCAGTGACACGTTATATAGTCTGACGTCTGTGGGGAGGAATGAGCGACAGTCGCTTCCTTCCTGCTCTGTGGGTGTAACAGTCTAGTGCTGAAGGAGCTGCTCAGAGCCTCCACAGTGAGGTGCAGGGGGTGGAGGGGTTATTATCCATGATGGATGTTAGTTTGGTCAACATGCTTCTGTCCGCCACCTCCTCGATGGAGTCCAATGTGCAGCCCAGGACAGAGCCGGCTCTGCTAACCAGCTTGTTAAGTCTCTTCCTGTCTCTGTCTGTACTGAACTCCCGCCCAGCACACAACACCTTAGAGGACTGCTGAGGCCACCACAGTGTCGTAGAATGTCCGGAACATCTCCCTGCACACACCACAGGACCTCAGTCTCCTCAGCAGGTGGAGGCGACAGAGAGTCTGTGTTGTTTGTCCAGTCCAGTTTTTTGTTTAGGTGGACACCAGGTATTTAAAGGTGTCCACAATTTCAATGTGTGAGCCCTGGATGCTCACCGGTGTGTGTGGTGGAAGGTTCCATCTGAAGTCAAGCACTAACTCCTTTGTCTTACTGGTGTTCAGGAACAAATAATTGATAATAATTA